>CABHPP010116021.1:6260-24123 GCA_902168425.1 Peromyscus attwateri
TAGCCAATGAGGTGTGGTTCAGCACTAGCCAATGAGGTGTGGTTCAGCACTAGCCAGTGATGTGTGGTTTAGGATTCTGGCTGGGCAACTAGAGAGGGAATTACTCTTTTGTTCTTTCCACATTTTTAATATTTTAATTTTGTTTATAGTACATATTAATTGTACATAACAATGACTTTCATTATTTTAATGTGTATATAATCTATTCTGATTATATTCTCACTTTTACTCTCTCTTGTCCTCTCCTGATCCCCTTCACATTCCCAACTCAGTCCTCTTCTAATTGCCTGTCTTTCTTTTGTAAACCATTTTTCTTATGTAGAGTTCTTTGTAGGAGAATCTGTGGGAGGTTATTTATAGGAGCAATGGGCAACTCATTAGTGGTTATACCACTGAAGAAAGTGTTTAGCCCCAGCAACCGTTAGTTACCTATAAATCTTCCAAGTGATGGAACCTTGTGAGCCCCTTATCCTTCTGGGAAAGATTGTTGACAGGTCCAATTTTGTACAAGTCTTGGATAATAGTCACACTGTTAAGAGTGCAACAGCTGTGGAATGCCCTGAAGACAGAGTTCTACAACACTCCAGCCCTGTCTCTTACCTCTAGTAACATTGCCCACAACTGGCTTCTGGATGCCATCAAAGCTTAAGACCCATGTGTCTGTGATAGGATCTGTCATTACCACCTTTACTCCTGATTATCTGTGAGGGTTGGTTTCTTTCTTCCTTTCTTTCTTTCTTTCTTTCTTTCTTTCTCTCTCTCTCTCTCTCTCTCTCTCCCTCCCTCCCTCCCTCCCTTCCTTCCTTCCTTCTTTCCTTTCTACCATCTACTGTGTTCCATATTCCATTGACTGCCACATTATGGCTATATATGGGAAATGGAAGGAGTTGATGAGAGATGAAAGGAAAGGGAAAACCATAGGGTCATTTTCTCCATGGCTGGCTTGCACAGCAGTGGCACTAGCAGGGTTCTTAGAGCTTCTGGGGCTCCAGGGGCTCCTGCAAGGCTGTGCACTTCTGTTCCTCTGACTTTAGATGTGGCAATCATTTTCTACAATTGCTAAACTCTGGATTTCCTCATTTCTCCATCACTTTCAGTTCTTCTTAGACATTGACGCTAATCCCTTACATTAAATTCCTTCTTGAACGCATCTACTGTTTTTCCTCGTGGAGCTATCTTAACTGTTACCTTCCTTACTTCCTGTCCTTGGAGAGATATGGGAGACTGTAGTCAGCAACCACGATGCATCACCTTTAGACTCTTCACTCCCTTTATCCTCGGTTCAGAAGTGCTCCTGTTTGCCTGCTTCTGCTCTATGCTGCTGCTGTGCTACCCCTGTACTTGGCAGGCTGTTTATCCTTCCCTCCACGGCACTGTAAGTCCTATTTCTCAATATCTATGATTCATGGGTGGGCTAGTTTTCATTCCAGCCTTGATGATGGCCCTATGAAACCAAATCTTACCATGTGTTGCACAGTAGCCGATGCAGCTGAATTATGCTGATACAGGCATGAAAAGAGTGTTTCTCCCAAATAGTTAATGATCAGAATTTCTCAAAGAGATTTACAAGTCCAATCCTAGATCCAGTTGTTACATGGGACCTGGGGATCTTCTAATTTTATAAATGTGTTGCTATTATTATTATTCCTCATGTGTGCCCCTGTGTGTGTGTTGGTGTGGTGTATGATGTATACATGAACACACATGTCATCATGCATGCATAGAGGTCAGCAGACAACTTTAAGAGGTTGGGTCTCTGCTTCCACCTTCATGTGGGTTCTGGGGATTGAACTTACGTCATCAGTCAGGCACAGCAAACAGTTTTTGCTCTGAGCCATCTCTCCAGCCTAGAATCTTCATTTTTAAGAATGTCCTAATTGATAAAGTTCTTGTCTTTCAAGCACAAGGAACTAAGCTTGATCCTCTGAATGCATATAAAAATGCCAAGCAAGATGGTATACATTTGTAATCCAAGTGCTGGGAAGGCAGTGATAGGCAAGTCCCCGGGGCTCACCAGCCTAGCCTGGTCAACAAGCCTGGGCCAGTCAGAGACCCTGTCTCAAGAAACAAGATGGACAACTCCTGAACAACAGACCTCTGCCCTCCATAGGCATGCCCTCTTGAACACACACACACACACACACACACACACACACACACACACACACACACACAGAGAGAGAGAGAGGGGGGGGAATATCTCTTGTGTGCTGAGTCAGCCAGGCTTAAGGACAGCTGCTGCTACAAGAGAAGTAATAAAGGAGAAATCACTGGGTCCATGAGGAAATAGAGAAAAAATAAATTTAAACTACTCAGAGTTTTAGATGGATGCCAGGAATGGGGCTGTCTGGTTTTCAAACACTGCTCCTCTGGAGCGGAAGGGAGGACTGCCCGTGCCCTGCCTTGTTGACTGACCGTGTCCTAGAGACTGCTTCCTGCCCTGTCTTCCATCCTCGCCTTCTCAGCACTCCAATGGCAGAGTTCCTGAGGGTAACCAGGCAACTCTGGACTCTGGCCCCAGCTCCTGCCTAGGGCTTGCCAGATATAATACAGAAACCTTGGAAAAAATTGAATTTCAGATCAACAATACATATGCATATGTTTGTACTGAAGAAGTATTTGTCATTCATCTGAAATTCAACTTTCCCTGGAAAGATGTATTTTGAATCACTGTATTGGGCAGCCCTACTCAGTACACCTGTCTAACACCAGGTAGGATGAAGCAGTAACCTATGCCATGTTCCTTTCTAAGAAAACATTTTGAACTTCTGCTTCTGTGAGCCCCTCCTGTAGCCAGGGAGGAGGAAGAGGCTTGTCTTTAATAAACATGGGCTTCTGCTTGACTTGGCACTGACAAAGTCAATTAAATAAGCATTTTGTTAGTACACAAGGCCCACTACCATCTGGGTCCCAAGGACATCCCCAAAATAACAATTGAAAGTGTTCAAAGATCTATGATGACTTTGAGAAAGTAGGGAGAAGTTTCATCTATTTCAAAAACCCCACATCAACTTTGCTAACCTAATTCGATTGTTTTAGCTATACAATATGTCTTTTTCTGTTTTGGTTATTAAAACCATGTTTAACAAGTTTTCTACCTCACTTTACATTTCTCATAAATATGTATCAAGTCCAGATCCTCTTGTGAGTGATGGGATTGTTTTCTGTTCTTGAGGAAGCCTCTTTCGTTTATTTATTCATTCAACACATCTTTTTCTGAGATTATATTGTGTGCCTCATGCTGTTCTAGGTGTTGGGATATTGAAGTGAAACCAAGCCAAACAAAATACAACCTTGAGGTATTTGTGCTAGGAAGAAAACAGGGAAAGAAGGGCACACAGGGGTGTACCCTGAGGAGGCAGTAGGCTTAAAGATGTAAAATATGGACTAGGAGAGCCTCTCCTGTAAAAGTGACATGTAAGCAGCCAGGTGAAGGATAGATGCTTTTATTTGTAATTCTTTAAATTGTGAAATATGAAAGGTTTTTTTTTTTTTTCCAATTCTGGTCTCTCTGGCTGATTTTGATTTAGGATTTTAAGAAAGCAAAAATGTTATAGCAAGTTTGCCTATCATTATTTATTTGTAGGTGTATACATTTTTGTAAAAGAAGCTGCTGCATACTGAATTTATTGTTTTTTAATATAGAAAATTACCACTTTGTATATTAAACTGATGATACTGAATATGATGCAATTAATGTACACATCCATTCTTCAAAGTCAAACAAGCCAGGAATACACTGTGGTTGTTTCTCATAAACATTTTCCATGAAGTGCCTGCTTACGTGATACTCTGGGGTATGGCTACACAGTGTTGAATCCCTGTCCTCACCACTTAGAATGGCCACTTTCACTATTTTGTGCCTCTGTTTTCTAATATCAGAGGAGATCAAGTGGTTGGCTGGACTCAACTTCCCAGGATTAGGACAGCACGTTACTCACCTCAGAGTGTGGTTGTGAGCATTAAATAAGGGAATGGACTGTCAGCTTCATAAAATTCTTAGCACTGTACATGATTCACTGGCTCTCCAGAATTAAAAATAATTCCAGATAGATCACATTTGCCACTGTCCATGGTATAAATAATATTGCCAGATCCATTCACCAAGTGTGGAATTTAGATGAGTTATGCAGTCAGTGCCAATGAGTTGGTCCAATATCTATAACACATTGCACAATAACTTTTATATCATACTGCCAATGGTATTTATTTTTAGTAGCATAAACATCTGGGGGAAAGTACATATATACATATATAATGTAAATATATACATATATATTTACTGATGGCTTTATAATCCTTTATTTCAGCACCATTGACACTCTAAGTATAATGGTCTTCATTGTGATAAGGCATCTAATACATTATAGAATATCTACCATAACTCTTGATGTCTACAATCTAGACATCAGGAATTTCTTTCATGCCCCACTGTTGTGACAACTAACCCTGCCACAGGTGTAAAAAATGTCAGGCTAAGAACTGTCACTCTAGAGAAATACAGTCACAAGCCATCAAAATGGAGTTCTAGAGAAAGACATCTACAATAGCATTTTTTAAAAGAAAATAAAAGGAAACAGATTACCTGCATCAAATAGACTGAGGAAGGAATTAGTTTTTAGTAACCGGCGGATAGACAGATTGATCAGTGGATTCACACTTGAACACTTGAGCCTTACGGAATATCACAGGTGACACCAGCAAGGAAGAATGGCTGGCAGATGTGTGATGGACACTCACTTGTTGCACAAGCTTCAACAACCTGTTGCTCTCAGACCACCCTCAGCTTCTACTTAGAATCTGCTCCTTATTTGTCATGTGATTCTGGACACATGGTTTAAGCACCTCAGAGACTGCATTTAATAAAATTTTTTTAAAAAGGAAGACTGACATATATTTTGTGAAAATAATAGTCAAATCTTATAAATATTCATTAAAGACAAAGAGTGCTTGTTAGGTTTGAGTTTGGAAAGATTAGTTGGCCTTGGGCAGGGACTCTGGAAGCCAAAAGGGTGGGCTGGGCTGGGGAAAGCAAAATGATAAAGTGCCTGCCTGGTCACACATGGCTGTGGGTCACTGCTTGGAAACGTGAGAACAAAATGGGACCCCAAGCTAATGACTTTCAGGTGTGCTGGCCCAGCTGCCTGGCCACTGGGGAATGATGCCGAGGCCAAGGCCAATGCTCCAGGGCTGCCAAGGCAAACATCCAAAACCATGGTAAACCAACCAGGGCCAGGGACCCAGGCCTCCCATCAGACTGCATAGCACCCTGTGGCTGTGTGTGCCTGCACCTGCCCACTGTGAAATCAGCAGGGCCTGCCTCCCCTGCCTCTCTTACCACTGCCCAGATTCCTCTCTACTCAGAAGTATCTACCCATTTCCTCACTCCTTACTTGGGACCTGCTGAAAACCCAGTTGGTGGGAGCTTTGGCTAAGTCTGACCTTCAGGCTGCTGGCAGAGAATCTCTCCATTGTCCTGCCCCTGGGCATGCTGCACAGCTCTATTCTCTGCATAGTATACTCTTCTCTTCCATAGTTTCACCAGGTTTCTTTGGTATCCCCCAACTGTTTTCATCATCCATTTATAGAAGAGAATCTGACCCAAAACCAGAGCCAAGCTCTGCTTGTACACACTTGACTGGACTGTAGCACATTTGAACATCACAGATGCAATGTTTGATTCCCCAAGGTATGATTGAAGTGTATGCATGTGAGCCTAGTCAATAGCATGGCTGCTGATACCCACACAAACCACCCTTTGAAGACAGATTGCTCCAAGCTTCCAGAAGGATCTTTTGTTATTCCGTAGGTAGGCCTATGATGGTGGTATTTTTGTCTATGGCCTTACAATCATGTCAAAGTCTAGATAACATTCCTTCTTTATTAGCTTTCCAAATCCTGTTTAAAATCTCTTTATGCCTCAGTTTACTAATTTATTAAACTGTAATGCCATTCCCTTTCATTTGGTTACTGGGGATATTCACAGAGATGACTTATTCTTTTGTTCACAAGGTATCTGCAAAGCATCAATTACATCCTAGGAGCCATAGAGGGTCCTAGGGATGCTGATGTAGATATAGCATGGTCCCTCATCCTCAGGGACCTATAGTCTAGGGGGAAAGGCAGATAGAAAGCTATAGAAAGATGGTCCATTATACCCAAGACAGGAATGAGAGATGAGAGTGATGTCTTGCTGGAATGTGCCATCCATTCATAATCTCCCTTCAGAGCCTTTCTGTTTGCTGATGTACTCTCCTGAACCTATCTCCCAATCTCTGAAAACCTCATTCTTTAACTTTAACTAGCTCTGTATTCAATGTCACTTAGTCATTGACACCTCTATGACTTCATGGTTATAAAATAAATGCTCCAATTCTTCATGTCCTTCATTTTTTATAGACATATTGGCATTCAATATCATACTTCTTTCTTCCCCTGTCTCAAAATATGAGCTCCATGGAGATTTCTCTGTCATACACCAGCATCTAAGACTATATCTGAAATGGAGATAAATGCTTCAGCAAATATTTGTTGATTACTTGGGCAAACCAGTACATGAAAGAAAGAAAATCAGAATGAGTATATTAGCAATCAGTTGTCATGGGGCCTGCTATTGTATCCAGGGAGGAACTGGGCATAGATGAAGACAAGCTCTTACCGTGTTGGCAGCTCCACAGTCAAGCTTCTCTAGCACACCTAAGCGCTGAGGGACCTAACACCCCAGGCTTTAGAGGCCAGAGACTTATGAAGGCTTGTTGCTGTGGACTTTAATCGCTAGTGACACTGGCACTTGGCAGTTCCTGTAACTCTCGGCTTTCAGCAGTAATGGGCTGCGGCAGCCGATAGGATAGCGGAGAGCAGGGAGCAGCAGCAGACAGTGGTTGCTGGTGACAGGGCTGTCATAACAGACCTAGGCTATCCAGATCCTCAGCCTCTAAGGCAACCAGGGTCACTGCTCTCAGGGCCCTTGAAGCTTGGCAGCTCTCTGTACCCAAGGGCCAAGTCCCTCCGTTCTTCTTGTCATCCCTTTGAGGACTTCTTTGTGTCTGTCACCTCTGCCCCCACACTTCCTCCTGTTCATCTTCAGCTGCACTTTCTTCACAACTTTAGCTCCCACCATCACCCCTGCAGCTCTTGCCCCATTCCTAAACTCTCCTCTGATGCTCCCACCTCCCTCCATGTTTGCAGTTCCTATCAACGGACCACTAGAGGAAAGCCTTTGAACCAGCAGACATCTGCAGCACCATGGGACAGCCCTGAAGGTGTCTCTCATTGGATTGGAAAAGGGAGCTGACTGTTTCTGCTTATATACCCAGAAGGGGGTGTGGGGGATAGTCTTTATTCTAGTTGTAGGAGATCTACATGCAAATGAACGGCTGTGTTTACACCAAACACAGGCTTTCTGCTAGCTGCCTCAGAAATAGCTGGTGTTTTTGACTTAGCTAAGGAGTGGCAGCTAGGTTTAGATGCACTAGCAAAAATGTATGCAGACAGTGGGCTGGCAACAAAACTCATTTAATCCCTTTTAAGAAGACTGGACTTGGCAAGTATCCTAGAACTTCTTTTTTTTTTTTAATAGCACAGTTTTAGTCCTATAAAAGATGCTCAATAATTCTGCAGCAGTGGCTGCCCCCATGTTGGTCTATGAAAAATACATGCAGGTATCAGAAGAGGAGGCAGGGAAAGTTACTAACTCCACCTGAGGACACAGGTATGAATACACTGTATCTGCTTTGCACTGGCCTACAGTCTAGGGAGAAGGACACATGAGAAACAATAACAAGGTGATATATGATGTAAGAGATGACAGTGAACCCCAGTGGTTGGTTCATTGTGCCAGGGGAGAACTGGGGTGCCTGGCACCTGGACTGAGTCTCTCCACTGGCTGTGCTGCTCAACTCTGCTGCAGTTTTTTTTTTTTAAATATTTGCATATTCTGAAAGTCCAACCACAGCCTACCAGGCCCAGTCAGGTCTTCTAGCCTATATTTCAGTTCTCCATCTCCAGCGTGCTGGTCCCTAAGGTGTTGATAAATTAGGGCTCAATTAGTTCAGCTCCAGTTCCACGCTGCTCTTGTTACAGTACATAAAGCAGAGCCTGTTTAAATGGTTTTTGTACCAGGTGAGCTCTTGTGAAGCTCTGCACTGCAATGGGAAAGCTGTGTTGAAGAAGCAGTGCATAGATGGGGTGGGCAGCTCCTTCTCCTGGGCCTTCCGACATACCTGGAGAAAAGAGGCAGCTGAGGGTTCGTGATGGACTGTGTAGGACCAGAACAATACACCTGTAGGGTCAGCAAAACTGGTTATTCCAGTTCCTCCCATGTGTCTAGGGTTTTAAAGAGTTGCATTCTAAAGAAAACTGAAGAACTATATTGTTTGAAATGTGTGGTTTTTTTTTAATTAATAATAGGTCAGAAGTGAAGGAATATAATTGCTATGATCTAGAGATGTCCATGTGTACCTGTGTGTGTGTGTGTGTGTGCGCGTGTGCGTGCGTGCGTGCGTGTTTGTTTGTGTGTGTGTGTGTGTGTGTGTGTGTGTGTGTGCTTGTGCACATGTGTAAAGAAGATTAAATCTTTATAAACTCTTGGGAGTGGCATAATGAGACATGTCACTTACAAATGTCACTGAGATTTACTATAGTTTTCTTGTGTTATCACCTCTTATATACAGCAATTGTCCCTTAGCTCTTTATAACTTCAAGCTCACAAGGAGGCAATCCACTCTTCATATAAACATAAGTGCACTATTTACTATATAATATATTTAATATATAATATCAAATAATGACAGTATTTTGATCGACCTCTTTTAATATACAACACTATCATACAGAATAATGTCCAAACTCCTTAATTTCACATTTATAAGCCCCTTTCGAATAATATCTGCCTATATCACCTCCAGCATCCGGCATTTCAGCTGAAAGGCATCAACACAGACCATTGTAGCTTATCTGCTTATCTTTCTTTGGGATATATTGTCTCTTCAAATAACAACCTTTTGAAAGGATGTTCAGTAGATAAATATCTTTACCTTGAAAAAATACAGGGAATATGAAAGATGCACTGAGATATAAACATCTGTTTATATTCTTTCATTTCTTCTTTTCCCATAACTGTAACATATTCAGGGGTAGCAACTTCTCTGATGGGATCCATGTGTTTAAATGCTAAGGTCAGGGGAAGGGCAAGCCAAGCATTTGAATTCAGAGCTGGCACTAATAGAGAATTTGCCTCATATCTTGTAAAGAGAAGTCTGTGTCCTCTCTAGGGGATTCTGAAATGGCTGCTCATGGGACCCAGGCTGTGTGCATAGGATAAAGACTGTGTTTGACCTGGCTGAGGACACAGAGAGGAAGGTTAATCTTTGCATTTCACAGATCTATGTCTGGAGCTACCCTACTGAGCCCTGGTTACTTCAGCTTCCATGCATGAGATCGTCTTTCAGAGAAAGCTTTAAATGGCATCCTGCTCTTGACAATGGTGATGACTGTGTTCTGGGTCCTAGGGAATGGCCACCACCAGTAACCAGCATTACTGTACCAACTGCAGAGGAAACAGGTGCTATTTCAGAGGGTCAGGAGGTCAGAAGTGGCTGCCAGTTGTCTGTTGATCTCAGAAGTAGCTTTCCTACAGGGAGGTGGAGCCAGCGTTTTGCAGAACATGTTGTAATTAACTTGGTTTTTGGTATCTTGACGTTCACTAAGACCAAGAGTTCCCTAGAAGATTCAAATAATGGATGGTGATTCTGAGGGATCAACAAAGCAAGAGAGATCTTCAAATCTCAAGCCTGGATGAACATGCTCTCTCTCTAACCCAAGCATTTGATCTGTCTCAGAATTCAGCTTAGCATGAGAAGGCTGACTAAAACAAAGTGAGGATGGAAGAAAATCAGATCTTTAATCACTGGTCAGAGCTACTCACCTGAAAATCAGGAACAAGAAGATCCAGCTGGAGTAAGTCAAGCCATAATCTGAATCCATGTCTTCTTAACTTCAGATCAGTATGTATGTATACTGAACCCCAGCCCTTCTCTTAATTCTACATTACAGTGTTTACTACCTGAGGCCATAGTAAAAAGAATCCTTCATGGCCCTAAACCTGGTTCTCTGAACCCAACCATGAATCTGGAGGTTGTGTCTGAGCCTTTGGTTGATTTTAATATGACATGCGGGTCTGAAAGTCTCTCTTATTCATTTTATTTATTTATTTTAATGGCCCAAATTCAACTCTGCTAAGCAAATCAATTCAGCACTGAGGCTGAAATTTACAATATGCTCACCAATACTATGGCTCAACAGGGTGCATTAAGAGGCTAGTTAAACACCAAATGCTGTATAAATCTCAGCCTTATAGGTGTGCTGAAAACATAAATAGCTTCCAAAGAGCTGCGATCAATACCAAGATATATGTGAAGGCCCAGAGTGAGCAAATAATTTAAATTTTAAATTAGCCCCTGCTTAGTAATCCCCCACCCTTTTACCATCCTGGGTTCTGCAGTTCCTGTTAATGGCACTAAGTTTCCAGTATCAATGTTTGAATTTCTGTTCAGATATCAGAACTAAAACCGAGGTAGCATCAAGGTCTGTGTGTTGATTGAGATCAAGAGACAGAAATGAGAAGGGAAAACCTGAAGAAAAGATGGCAGTAAAAGTGATAAGGGGTGGGGATATGGGGCATTTGAGAAATATATGAGGTGGGAGAGAGCTGCCATTGAGAAAATACGGAAGAAAATAGGAGGTGACAGAATATTTGGGAAATGTGGTATTATGAACAGTGCTATCACCTTCCCCTCAGGGACCCAGCATTGCTGGATCTTTGGAAAGTAAGTCCATGGACCCCATCAGTTGGTGCTTATGTCTGGATGTATTCCATGAAACAGACTGCCTGGAAGCCTTGGGCCCAAATCCAAAGCCATCTACTCTGTGGAGCGCCAACCTGCCTGGTCTCCTTGTTGCTCTTGGATCCTCTCATGGCTAAGCAGACCTATAGAAAGCCAGGAATTCCAGAAAGCGTTTAATGGTGTAAAGGTAATTTTCAATGGGCAACATTTTTTTGTGTGTGTGTAACTGGCTCCTGAGGTGTCATAGATGATGTTACAGAAAAGTCAAATTAATGGCCACAGGATGAATTGGAAAGCAGGATACTCCAGAGACAGTATTCTCTGAGAAGATACCTTGACAGACTCCGGACTACCTTTGTCCATTATTGGTATACCTCATCTCAAGCAGGTCTCATTCAAGGCTTGTTGTAATGGGAACGACCTTACCAGCATCTCTATGTCCTCCTGAGATGGATGACTGTCCGTTAGGATCACGACAAGTCCCACTAAGTTTGGCTGTTTCCCTAAGAAGCTCCCACAGGAGTGACCCTTCCACCTGTCTAATCTTCAGAACATCCCCTGGCCTTTCCCTCTTTCCCCAGCACTCAGATGGAGATAAGACCTAAGCGGCCGTAGGACAGGTTAGTGCACCAGTCCTACACTTCTCCAGCCAGCACTTAGTCCCATTCTGATCCGATCCAGAAAAAGTGCTCCCCACTTCCTCTGCCCTGACTTCTTTGATGCTCTGGAGGGGGGTCTCAGAAGAATGTATAACCAAACCCAGGTGACTTTAACATCACTATTTTATCCCCAGTCTAGCTGAATCTTCTGTGTCATGTGAGGATGTTATCCCAAGTACATACCTGTATCTTTGAATATGTCCATTCTCTGTCATTTCCAGAACCAGCTGTCGATTCAGAAGACACCATTGCCCTAAAACTTTTTGGGTGATTAGCCATAAAGGAAGAGCATTTGCCCTTCTTAGTACCTCAGCTATTTTGTTAGTTCTCCTTCAGATTTTTCAAACTCTCCTCCAATGGTCTGTGTGTATAGCACTTCTCATGCCACTATATCTAGTTTCAGGACATTGGCTATTTTATGCTATGCACTAGGTATTTGGTGCTATTAATGGCAGCGAGTTCTGAGTAAATTCAGGTAAATGAGCAGAGGGTATCAGAACACAGTGAGTTATTACTGCAGCTCACAATGCTCAAACATATTAACAAGTTCATTCTTAATCTTTCCTGTGAACAAAGTGTGGAACAGACATTAATTCACTTACATAAATCCCACAATGGAGGGACTTTATTCCTGTTTTGCAGATGCCAAAATGAGACTTTCATAAAATGGTTAAGCAAATTGCTAAAGGTCTTGAAAATTATTTATGAGTTGTGAACAAGAATTGAAAGCCTACTCCATACAGCTTTAACACACGCACCAATAGCTGCTGTAGAAATGCACTATGCATTTCAGAGTGAGAGCTGTTACCCTGTTAAGCCTATAAATGATCAGGTCTGAGGCTAGGCTTGCAATAAGCTGAGGAATTATGAAGAAGTGATTGTAACAGGTCGTACAATGAACTTTCTTCTTTGGGATGTCACAGTCTAAAGCATGGAGTGAGGAGGATTTCTCACTCTCACATGGTGCCTTAATTATAATTCAGTAATGTGTCTCCATTGCTCTAACCCAGCTTTATCCTTCCCACACTTGCCTCACTGGACAATGGCTAGGTCCACATTCTCCTTTGCTTCTGTCTTTTCGATTCCAAACACAGGTAGGTACCATACTCATCCAGTGTTACAGATGAACATACTGAGGCTCCTCCATCCTTAGATGACTAGAGTAGCCAGTGCATTACTCAAACCCAGGGGCACCAAAGCAACAGCCCTCTGTTGTCTCCAATATCTAGTATCCCTGCTTGTTAGATGATGATGAAGAGGAAGATGATTAATTAAATTATACTTGGGGGGGCACAGAAGTGCCAGAGTACATACATAAGCCAGCGCCCTAGACAGCATCCTCAGCCATGGCTATCTTGAGCTTCTGTGGACTGTGCACCAGGAACCCTCTGAAGCCTTCAAGCTGTCAGCACAAATTCCACCAGGGAATGAGCAACACCCTGAGCTTCCTCAGACCCCTCTGAAACTCAGCCAAGGAGGAGGCATGGAGCAACACTCAGACAGCTCCTGGAGCCTCTGGCCCTGGGCATGGTGCCCTCGCTTGTGGAGATGGAAACAGTAAGGCCTGTCTAACTGGAAGATGCCTCATTGTTCTTGACACCTTGGACTTAAAACCCACCATTCCTGTCACTTCCCATTGCCCTGCTAGGCCGGATGATGTGGGGAGGGAGGAGGGGAGAGAAAAGGGAGGAGACCTTACAGTCAGGGGGTGGCCTGGGAAGGAGGCTACTGAGAAAGCTCTCTTATGATATAGGGTCCAATATGGGGGACCCATGCACCTTTTCTATAAGAGAACCCTAAATGGGAGTGTCACTTTTCTTAATTATTGCCCAATCATGAAATAGTATCACATTAAAAATTTCCCTTCTATTTTTAATTCTTTCAACCCTTCAGATGACATCAAGTGAAATAATTTCAATTAGTTTTAGCATCTCTAACACAGATGACATTGCTACCTTCCCAACCAAGAGCTAAGTCTGTTGGGCCATGGTACCCAGGTCAAGCTCAGTAAAGATGTCCGGTTCTCACTGTACTTTTCCTTTTTAGAGTTACCTGCTTGTAAAGGGAAGTGTCCTTAAACCTCTCCAGGAATGGCAGAAGGTTTTTACTTAAATCAGATCCACAAAGTTTCTATAAACATTAAAGAAAACACCAGACATACTCCAAAAACCCAGAGGAGAAACAGAGAGGGTGGCATGCAGGAAACAAAAGTCTTGGAAGATAAGCCTTGGCAGCCTTGCTCTGAGGACCTCAGGGAAATTCTGGAAGGTTCTAGAGGCCAGTCCTGAGGTAGCTTCGCAGAGACTTGGCTCCTGCAGCCTGCAGGGGCCCCTGAGCCCCTGCATTCTCAGAGCAAACATCAGTCTCTCTGCTCTTTGTCCTTAATGACCACAGCCATGGGGGAGCAGCTTTTACTCCCAAGGAGGCTGTCTGTATCCAGTCCATGAGGAGAGACCTAAATTGGCATTCCACATAGTAATAAAAAAATTCCCAGCAATTATTAAAAGATTCTTATCTCTTGCTCCCTACGTGGATAATGAGTTCCTTCTCTGCTGGACTGAGACAGGCTGTCTCTGCTCACACTTAATGAAACCGGACCAAGTTTGCAAATGAGCCTGCCCTGCCTCTCCCCTTAACCTCTGCTTGTCGAGCTGTGCATCAAAACTCTGGCTTCTGTCTTTTCTTATTAACAGTCGGTAATCTTACCAGGGACCTTGCCTTGGCGCTTCCTCTTTATGTGTACAGATCTGGCTTTTGCTGGACATAACTACTGGGGATTTTAGCTTCTGAATCTATAGTTAGGACATCTAGGTGACCATGATTAGAGAACACTGTGGGGGGACAGGCAAGTTTCATTGTGTATTTTTCTGTTAAGTGATTAATTCATAATCACTTTTTTCATAGGATCCAATGATCCTGGACACTGTTTAGCAATGGTTTTAATGGTTGTCCTCTGTACTTGGGCTATCGTTGTGAATTCACTCTTTTTGGACGTTCAGAGACTTTCCCTTATTTTGATATCATTTCAATAAAAAAAAAAAACCTTTGAAATAGGATTAGCTCCTTTTAAGTGGGGGTGTTTGACAGCTTTTCCTGAAAGGCGCACCCATGCTTCCTGCCCTGGAGGACAAAGAAAGAGATGTAAGTGTGTGCTCAGGAGGGTAGTTCGAGGATGTGTAGGCTATTATTTTCACACTGAATGGGTGCTGCTCTCAGAAAATTCTGGATCTGTGAAGTATGACTGCCTTTGTAGGTTTCTGGTAGGTTCTTGTTAGAAAATAACCATCCACTTCAGTGGGGCTTCATTCAGATACTTCCAGATATCTGTTGTTATAATGCTGTGTAACAAAGCTCACCCAAAGCATGGCAGCTTAAAAACTTGTGTGTGTGTGTGTGTGTGTGTGTGTGTGTGTGTGTGTGTTAGCTTTTATATAACCATATCACACACACACACACACACACACACACACACACACACACACACACACACACAAGCTTCCTGATTGTTAGGACTGGGAAATCAAGCAGGCAGGATTCTTTTGTCCTATTACTTTGCCCCTTATGACACAGCAGGCATTTGGGGGAAGGGTGTTTACCTGGTGACAAGCTTGATCTGAATGTCCTAAGCGGCTATGCTCGCACACTTGTCACTTTGGAGAGGATGCAGTCTCTTTGAAGACTCCCCTTGAGTGGGCTTCTTCCTCTCTCTGTGTGTTCTCACACCAGTCTCCAGCAAGCCTGGACCTTTTCTGCAATTGATCAGGTTCCCGGGGATATTTCTAGAAGCAGGAAGCAGAAGGTGATGGCCTCTTACAGATTCTGTGTCTGATGTGCACAATCTCCTTAATGTCTTCCCCGCCCAGTGAATTGCCAGTCCCACCTGGCTGGCATACAGAAGGAGGCTCTTTCAGGCATTCTTACACCTAGCTGTGCATAAAAGTAACTTGGGAAACTTGAAACAAAAGAAAATATCCTGGAATCTCCTCAACTAGATCCTGATTTCAAAGCACAGGGTTGGGAGACAGGAATCTGTGTGTTCTGGCTCATTTTCAATGGTTTTGATGTGAGCCAGGGTTGATAACTACTGGTCTGTGTCCTTTTGCAACCATTTTATTAACTTCCTAAAGTGCTGGGTCCTCCTTTCAAAAGGACTAGGCAATTAGCCCTCTCAGCTGGTCAAACCAGCTTGGTTATTGAAGAGGGAGAGCCCCAGGGTGTGTTTTCTATAGTTAGGGCCTGACCAGTGACCTTACCTAGCTGCCCTACAGATGCCATTGGTCACCAGGGCAACCCAGCCAGGGAAGGTTAATGGCTCAGAGGAAACATGCCTTAACTGTTGGGAGTGGGGGTTGAGACAGCCCTAAGAGCGGGCTATGATGAATGTGTCACCTCTGAGTAGTCTCCTCATTTTCTATCCTAAAAAATATGGCTTTTGAAGTCTTCTTGCACCTTCAAATAAAGTTTGAGATCGTTTGCTATCCCCAAAGTTTATGCCATTACTATCCCATTACCTCCCCCTCTTTTCCCTGAGGGCATCTATATTGAAATTATTCATTCATCTACTTGTGGTTAAGAGAGAGATCCTGGATTTAAAGACATAAAGTAGAATTTGACTCTAGTATTAGGACGTAAGTACATTGTATCATAATGACCCTTTCATCACTTCAATTTCTTCACTATACAAAATCCTGGTATAGTCAGTGCATATCTTACTTGGGGAATAAAATATAAAGAGTACTTACATTGTCTGTGGCATGGAAAGCTCAGGAATTAGTTCTGACTGTCAATACTTTTTTTATTTTGTTTTATTTTGGTAACACTTAACATACAATCTACCCTCAACATATTTTAACTGTGCCATACAATATTGTTATTTATGGATAATGTATAGCAAGTGCCTGGAACTTATTTACTTGCCACAATTGAAGCTCCATACCATCCACTTTCCTGGGCCCTTGGTGATCACTATCTATGCTCTGCTTCTCTGAATACATTTATTTTAAATATCTCACACTAGGTAGAAGCTTGAGATATTTGTTGTTCTGTGACTGGCTTATTTCACTTTGCATAATATCCCCAAGGCATAATGTCCTGATGGCTCACAGTGCAGGATTTTCATTTGAAAATGTTGGGCCAGATATCAACATGTGACAGTTATGTGCCCTTTCTGAGAAATGCATACTAACATGATGCTTTCCTTGTGTGAACATCACAACATTAAGCACTATGCATAATTACATGTGTTGTACTGTTATCAGGTAGGAACGCAGTGGGTTCATTTATACCAAAGTCTCCACAGATAAGTAAGCAATGTGTTAGGCCACCAGAGCTACCATGGGTTAGCAGCACTAATGATGAAACATCACCCACCCATGTCTGAGGTTTTTTTTAGTCATAAATTGATCCTCTATGGAGTATTCAAAGTCAGAGCTCTTGAATTTTATGTCATAATCCCTAAAAGACACAACCCTAAGGTTTTAAATCCCCAAAGATTAAAATTCCTCATCTAAAAATCTATAAAAATTACAATCTTGATAGATTAAAATTCCAAATGTTGAAATTCTAAGAGCCAACATCATCCAAAGGGTAGTCCTCATTTTACACAGGCTGTAAAGGAGGAAGAGAAACCTAAATTCTGGGGAGTGGATCAGCCATGCGATAGGAGAATAACAAAAAGTTCCATTAAACATTTGTCATGTGACTGCAGTGGCATTCTTTCCAGCTGACGGAATCCCCAGAACTTTAAATAAATTAAAGATGTATTGCCGTGGAAGATGCTGGCTAGTTTGAAAATAACTATGTACATGACAGGGTGGGAAGAGCCTTCTGCAGCACTGTTGCTTCGGATTCACGAGTATGCTTTCTAACAAATCTCTGATCTGTTCACGAACACATATGGAATGCATCTCTGCACATCCAAAACAACACAGAAACACGACACATGTGTTGGGAAACAACAGCGAAAAATCGTTGCACGTATATCAAATCATAGCCCAATTTCAAAAAGAACAATGTCCCATAGGAAATACATATGAGTGTATTCTCCAAGGAGAATCAATGGTCTGAAAGACAGAAAAATAAATAAAAAAGCAACTCTTCATCAAAATAAAAACCTTCACAATACAGCCCATGCTTGTGAGAGTGAGTGGGCTCCTACAGACTGCCTCTGCATTTTCCCATCATCTATCCCTATAATGCACTTTTTATGCACCAGTTTTTCTTTTTAGTTGTTTCTATTTGTTTTTCTGTATAAGCTTTTGCCTCTATTATTTTAACACAATGTGATGCTTTTTTTTTGAAATTCAATATGCTATGTATTTCATCTTCATAGATTTTCCAAAGAGATATAGGTTGTGAAAA
>CABHPP010116022.1:4574-24574 GCA_902168425.1 Peromyscus attwateri
AGGAGGAGGAGGAGGAGGAGGAGAAGAAGAAGAAGAAGAAGAAGAAGAAGAAGAAGAAGAAGAAGAAGAAGAAGAAGAAGAAGAAGAAGAAGAAAAAGAAGAAGCAAGGCTACATAGGTGAGGTAAGCAGTGGGATTGGGTTTGAACCCAGGTTGTTTGCCCGGCTCTGCAGGCTTCTTAGATCAGAAGCAGTGCCTTGTCCCCAGGCAGGTTCAGACATTGCTTTCCCCTCCCTGGCGAAGCATGCCTCCTGCCGACATTCCCGGTCCACCAAATGAGAAGGCTGCCATAGACAGGCTCCCAAAGAACATCTCAGCTCTATCAGGCCTCCACATGTTGGAATGTTCCACGTAGATTTTTTTGTTTTCTCATGACTAGAACATTGACAGCCTTCAAGACTGCCCCGAGGGAGGACGACTCTCTGACATGGGAGGCGCTCTGATTGCAGATGGAGGGTGCGGGTCGCATCTGTCTTGGACCTGCCTCTGTCTCACTTCCCAGCTGAAACGCCCCGAGCACTTGCTGCTCTTAGCTCTCTCACTATTTCCCACAGTTTTTTTTTTTTCTTTCTTTTCTTTTAAAGGTGAAACATAGACCTCTCGGTTTCATTTCTCGCCAGCTGTCTGGCCTGCTCCCTTCACCTCTTACCACCAACCAGCTGTAGCAAATGGAACAGAGTACATTTGTTCAAGGTGGGATTGACCACGGGGTCTGCCTTTGTGCCTCAGTGGGTGCTCTCTGCAGGGGAAGCAGGGTGGATGGTTGTAATGTTGTTACTCTCCCTGGGAGGTCTTTTAAGTTTTTTTTAAAATCGGCCCCCCACCCCCAATCTCTAACCTACGTTTGATCTTGCATTCCACTGCTAAATCAGATAACATCTCTTCTACCCCCATACCTGGGATAATGCTTTACAGTTTACAAAACCCTTTTATAGGCACTCTCATTTAACCCTTACAACCATATCGTTGCTAAAGAATTATTCGCAAATTTCAGAATAAGAAAACTGGCTTGGGGATGGTTAAGTGGTCTGCCCAAGGTCTTGCCATCCCTCTTAGGAATCCTTGCTACCCCACGACAACTTTAAGTGGCTCGATCATCAAGTTGCATGAGACTAAGAGGTCTTTCGTACTTACATGCTTCTTCATGGCACAGAACATCCTGGAATCTGGGGAGCACAGTAGCCACACTAACAGCTGTCCAATAAAGCATATTGAGACATTGTCATGCCATGCATCTTCAGGCCGCCCTTTGAACCTCACTGGTCCTGTATCACTTGTCCCAGTGGTCTCAGAGAGCTGCTGTGAGGACCAAATGAGCTAACCTACAGCTTTACAGAGTGAGCGGGAAACACGAGGAGTTACCTTCATGCTGATGGTTTTCATTCTGAGTTTTCCTGGCAAACATCAAAGATTCCATTTCTTGGATGAGTGTCCTTCTTTCTGGTGATCTTGTCTCATAAACTGTGTGTAAACTAAGTTACATCCTTAGTTTAAAAAGAAAGGTGGGGGCTGGAGAGATGGCTCAGCGGTTAAGAGCACTGACTGCTCTTCCAGAGGACCTGGGTTCAAGTCCCAGCACCCACATGGCAGCTCACAACTGTCTGTAACTCCAGTTCCAGAGAACCCTCACACAGACATACATGCAGACAAAACACCGATGCACATAAAATAAAAATAAATAAATTATTTAAAAAAAAAAAGAAAGGTGGGAGAAAGGAAAGGGGAAAAAAATACCCTCAAGCCCTAAAGGTAAAGGAAAGGCAGTGTTAGGTTGGGGAGGCAGCACTTAAAAAACAAAAACAAAACAAAACAAACCAACAAACAAATAAACAAAAAACAAGAGTCAGGAGAAAAATAAAGTAGAAGACAGCCGACGGTGAGCCAAAAGCTATTTGAGATCATTTTTGTCTTATTCAGCCCTCACAGTCACGTTCTGAGGCAGGTACTTTCCTTAAAAATTAAAGAAAAAAAATGTATTTGAAACGTACGTTTATTTTTAGAATGTATTTTTTTTGTTTTTGTTTTTGTTTTTTTCGAGACAGGGTTTCTCTCTGTGTAGCTTTGCGCCTTTCCTGGAGCTCACTTGGTAGCCCAGGCTGGCCTCGAACTCACAGAGATCCGTCTGGCTCTGCCTCCCGAGTGCTGGGATTAAAGGTGTGTGCCACCAACGCCCGGCCTTTAGAATGTATTTTAATCACAGCTATCCACCACTATCTCCCTCCAACTTCCCCTAGTGCCCCCACTGTTTCCCTCCCTAATTTCATGCACCTCCCCTTTCTGGTTATAAATGACCTCTTGACTCCCATTGGTGTTGCCTATAAGCTCATGGATGTGGGACCATCCACTGGAGTATGGCAATATAGTAGCGACCATGTTCCCCCAAGAGAGTGACCCTCCTCCGCAGCCGTCTAGCAGCTCGTCAGATGTTACCACCCCGACAGACAGATGATGAAGCAGGCCCATGTGGTTGAATAATGTGCACAGGTCTGGCAGTCCCTAAGTGGTTGATAGCTCTGGAAACTCTCCTCAACTTTGCTCCAGGGCTCAGGCATCCCCCAGCCTTGGCCATCAAGGTGTGATGCACACAGCCTGAGGAACAGCCTTTAGAAAACTGAAGAAAATGACTAAGGAGAAGAACATTCAATCCTGCTCTCCTTCAAAACTTTTTGTTGTCCACTTTTAAAACACAGAAGCTAGTCACAAAGCCACAGAGTTGGTGGCTGATACTGTACAGTCATTTAGCTTCTCTACAACCACAGCTACTCTGCACTTCTTTCTCTGGTGCTTTTCAAACTTTTGCTTGCCTGGACTCTGGAGATACGGCTCAGCAGTTAGAGCACTTGCTCTTGCTGAGGACCTGGGTTGGTTCCCCAGCACCCATATGGTGGTTCACAACCATCTGTAACTCCAGTTCTAGAGGGTCCACCTTCTCCTGACTTCCTTGGGCAGCAAGCATGCACATAATTCCCATACATATATGTAGGCAGGCATTCATTCACATAAAATAAAATAAAGAACTCCAAAAAATTTTAAAAAATAAAATTTTGCTTTTTGAGTTCCTGATAATTTATTCTTTCAGTCAAACTATGTTGCCCCTGGCCAGACTCTCTCATCTGTTTCTCCATTCTCCTAGCATCCTTCATGGGGTACCATTTTTCCTTTCTTTGAATAGGTAATATAGTTACACAGTTCAATAGTAAAATGTATAAGAAAGGCGATTGTGAAAATTCTGTTTCCCATGCCTGGCTTACATCATTCCCGTTTCACACACAGTCGGAGCCTGGTTCTAGAGTTGGTGGTTGTTACTGTATCTTCAGAGTTTCTACAGGAGTATAGTAACAATTACGCTTTTTAAAACGCAAAAGACAATACTCTTCCATTTTTGCGCATCTCCCATTTTCTCCAATGTATCGTGAAAATCATTCCCTATTGTTACTTAAAAGCATTTCCATTTCCTTCCCTCTCCATGCTGCCCCCAACCCCCTTTCACCCTTCCTTTCTCAGTACCTAGTAATTCCTTTTATGGAATGTCATTACTTTAAAGCAGAGCTCTGTTGATGGACATTTGAAGTGTTTAAGCTTTTTACAGTTGCTGTTTTAAATGCTTTAGTGAAGGGCCGGGAGACAGCAAAGGTTAAAATAGGATAAAGAGCAAAACTGAGACTATCTTTAGCTGTGAAGTCGTGATCTAGGAGGCGAGAAGTAAAAACCTCCTGGCTCTGCCTTGTGACGAGCACATCTGGAGTGCCAGAGGCTGCGTTTTGGTTATAGCTGTTCACTGGGGGAAAGAAGGAGAGCAATCTTTTCTGGTGAAACCGCAACACACCTGAGCTTGGTGTGCTGCTGTCTCAGGGTGAGGACAGATTGACAGCTGGTGTATGAGCTGCCCAAAGGTAAACTCCTGTAATAAAGAAATTGATAGCATGAGAGATAGAGGTGAGATAAGGGCTATTATCCACAGGTAAAGTTCTTTCAGCAGGCTGCTACCAATTCGATCATGTAACTTGCAGTTGAAGAAAACAGTCCAACAGCTCATTCTTAAACTTCTGAGTAAGCTCTGACACCTTACCTAGCAGCCAGGGATTTGTCACTCTACCACAGACACACGTCAAATAAAATACCCCAGTAAAGTACAGAGCATTTAAAACAGAAACAATATATCTTAGATGTGTAATATTTGGTAATACAGTAATTGCTTATTTTGATGATAGGATCGAGGGAAGTTTCATTTTAGGCTTTTTGAGTTTAGAAATCACATGTGTGGGATTTTATGTTGTCATTTTGGTGTGAATGAAATGACAGTTTTCCACTGTGGATAGGTAAGGAATAACTTGTCTGCTGACATCCCAGGTCACCACTATACTTAGAAATGGATAGACCTGAAAAATTTGAGGGATAGACCCGAGAAATTAGAATGTGAAATTGTGAAATATTCCTTTACACTGTCTGACTATATGTTGCTGTGATTGGTTTAATAAAGAAGCTAACTGGCCAATAACTGAACAGGATAAAGTGAGACAGGAAAGCCAAACTGAGAATGATGGGAAGAAGGGTGGAGTCAGAGGAGTCACAAGCAGACACAGAAAGAGGCAAGATGGGAATGCTGTGCTGAGAAAAGGTACCAAGCCACATGGCAAAGCATAGATAAGAAATATGAGTTAATTTAAAATGTAAGAACTAGCAAATAACAAGCCCGAGCTATTGGCCAAGCATTTATAATTCATATTAAATCTCCATGTTGATTATTTGGGGAATGGTGGGCAGGAAGGAAATGTCCACCTACATGAAATTATCAGTGTTATGCCAATGCTCTTTTGTGGATTCTGTGAAATGTCAACTATTTTGAATTTATGTTATTTATGTTGCAAGGCATTTCTTGATTCCTGATTTTCATGGTCAGTGAAGATTTTACCCACCCACCCCCATCTCTGAGACAGGGGCTCAGGGTTAGCCCTGGTTGTCTTGGAACTCTCTATGTAGACCAGGATGGCCTCAAACTCAGAGATCCACCTGCCTCTGCCTCTTGAGTGCTGGGATTAAAGGTGTGTGCTACCATTCCTGCTGACATTGTATTACTTCTGATGTTTAGACATAAGCTTAAAGGTTCTCTTTGCCATGCTTGCCCCTACCCCTTTCTCCTTTTGTTTTAAAAGAACCAGACGAAAGTCAGGTGTGGTGACACACAGCTGTAATCCAGCACTGGGTGACAGGGCAGAAGAATCAGGAATTCGAGGTCATTCTTGGAACGTGGTAAATTCTATCCTGCCTGGGCTGCATCGTACCCTGTCTCAAAAATAAAAGCAAAGGAACAAAGGAAGGATCAAACGGAGGAGAGAAAAATGTCCCGAAACTATTGGCTGTACTTTATTATTAACGTTAGTGCTGAGTGGGGCTACAGGGCAGAAGGAAGAGCAGTATGATTGACAGGTGGGATTTCTCAAGACCGGGCTTTCAAACAGCGCACTTTATGACTATATTTATTAAAAATAGCCAGGTTCTTGGCACTTGGAATGAGTTGGGGCATACTTTGTATCTTTTGTCACTGTAGGAAACGTTTCTGAGGTTCCTTGAGAAAATTTTGTTCTTTGTTTCTGTTTTGAAGCAGATTGGTGTAGAATGAACTCATGATCCCCCTCGTGCACAGTGGGATTGCTGGCAAATGCCACTAGGTCTAGCATGAGAAAAAACATTTTTCAGCTTATTGAAATCCAAGTGACTCTAGAAGACAGTCAAATTTGCACTTGTTTTTTCCTCTCTGAAGACTGATGAATATAAAAACAGCTAAAGCAGTGGCGTTTTATCTCTGTCCCATGGACATACGCTAGATAAAAACGTCAGGAAAGGCCTTTTCTCTTCCTTTTCCCCCTTTTTCTTTAAAAAATTTAGACCAGAGGACAACTTGCAGGACTCTGTTCTCTCCTTTCGCCAGATGAAGGACTCTGTTCTCTCCTTTCGCCAGATGAAGCTCAGGGACTAAACTCAGGTCTTCAGGCTTGGTGACAAGGGCTTTTACTTGCTTTTCCCCAGGGGACCATTCACTTCCGGTGCCCAAGGGTTGTGTTTTGTTAATAATGGCGCCTCTGCCACTGGACACAGTGTCAGGTATGTGGGAAATATTTACGGCAAAAATTATGTACGACTGAGTAAGTGAATGTAATATTTTGGCATTGTTTTTCAAGCAACGATTTTCTGGATATAAAACTCTCTTTGGTCATAAATACAAATTTTGGAAATATGTTTCAGAAAGGAGAGGAGGTAGGCAATGCATTAAGATTTTCTGTTGAGGGGCTGGAGACATGGCTCCGTGGTTAATAGGGCAGACTGCTCGCAGGGGGGTGGTAGTGCATGCCTTTAATCCCAGAGGTAGGTGGATCTCTGTGAGTTCAAGGCCAGCCTGATCTACAGAGCGAGATCCAGGACAGCCAGGGCTACACAGAGAAACTCTGAACTTCCTATACACACACACACACACACACACACACACACACACACACACACACACACAGACACACACACACACACACACACAAAGAGAGCAGACTGCTCTGCTCTTTCAGAAGGTGGGAACTTGGTTCCCAGCACCAAATTCAGGTGGCTCACGACTTCCTGAAACTCTAATTCAACACCCTCTTCTGGTCTCCACGGTCAGCAGTGCTTATCCAAGAGACCCATATATACAAGCAATGAAAAAAGAATAAAAATAATTCTCTAGAAAGAATTCATGTGAGTAAAATAGCATTGATTGTCATTTTGCTTCTATCCTTAACTTTGAAAATAATAAAATCTATCTTTACTAATCCCCCATAATTAAATTATATCATTTGACTCCTAAATTTCCCAGCATTTTATTGTGAAAATCTTCAATCATTCATGAATGGGATAAATTGTGTAGTACACATCATAGTATATGTCCATCACCTATGTTCTACATGTCAGACAAGGTGTCCCATCATACCTGGCTTAGACATAAAATTTATTATTTTTATTATTAGTTGTTATTATTACTTTGGTTTTTTGAGACAGGATCTCACTACGTAGCTTTGGATGTTCTGAACCTCACTATGTAGACCAGGTTGGTCTCAAACTCACAGAGATATTCCTGCCTCAGCCTCTATAGTGCTGGGGCTAAAGTCATGAGCCATCATGTCCAGCTAACATAAATTTTAAATGTGTATTTTTACCATATTAAAAATTATATCATAGTGGTTTATCCCTTTAATTCAAGCATCTAGGAGGCAGAGACAGGAGGATCTCTCTGAGTTCAAGATCAGCCCGGTTGTTCCACAGAGAGAGTTCCAAGTCAACCAGGGGTACCCCATCTCCAAAAAAAAAAAGACATATTTTAAAACTGTTGACCATATAGTCATAATTGAGTTAAAAAATCATCTGTTAAAAAGTTAACTACAAAAGAAGGAACGAAACCTCATTTTGAATTCAAAAGGGAAAAAAACCTTGTTTTCCTGTGGCAACCAACATTAATGGAAATGCCAAATAATGGAGTCAGCTGGAAGTCTGGTCGGTCTGTGGCCCTTTGCTGTGGTGAAGGATCTGGAAAGAGAGAGAGAAGACAAGTTGTCAACGTGTGTGAATCCTTCCTGCGTTCTCAGTGAGTCAGCAGTCTCTCTTCCCGATTTTTCCTTTTCTTCCTTCCTTCCTTTCTTTTATTTTCTTCCTTCCTTCCTTTCTTTTATTTTCTTTCTTTCTTTCTTTCTTTCTTTCTTTCTTTCTTTCTTTCTTTCTTTCTTTCTTTCTTTCTTTCTTTCATTTTATTTATTTATTTATTTGCATGTTCCAGTGTCTTCCCCATAAATAGCTTGTTCAGGGATTGCAAGTAGCAGGAAGCTTCCTCCAGAGGCAGAGTTTGTCCATAGGCCAATTTAGAAATTAGACAGTTTAACTGCAGAGTGCAAATTGCCTTGGCTGCTCTGGTCATGCTTCCTGGATGGGCCAAGTCGGGTGGAAGTTCTTAGGAAATCACAGTTGGGCTCTATTGAATTAGCTTTTTTTTTTTTTCCTGAAAGATTCCCAAATTGAGTTTATTACTTAGCTTAATTGGAGGGAGTTAACCAGGACCCCATAAACCCTCACCAAAGTCTTTGCTTAGTGTGCAAGACTGGTTCCAGGACTGATGAGCTGGAAGGTAAGCAAGTCTGGGCTTATAGACAGATGGACAGAGAGTTTCTCAAAACTAAAGGTCCAGAAGACTAGCTGCCAACCTCGTACAGACAACCGCCATGCTGACACCACAGAGTAAGCACTGCTTTTGACATTGTCACGTGGCCTGCAGCGCCACAGAGAACTGGTGAAAAGATATTATTACATTGGCCTCCTGCCACAGGCAGCAGAGAAATACAGATATTGTATTGTATGTGTGGGCCCGACTTAGAAAACCTTTTCTTTTACAGGTGTGTGTGGAGGTCCAAGGGAAACTTGTGAACATCAGCTCTCCCCTTCCACCATGGGGGTCCCAGGGACTGGACTCAGGTCATCAGGCTCGGTGGCCCATCTGCTGAGTTCTCTCTCCAGCCCACTCCCCATGTTCTTTGTCTTTAAGACTAAAATCTCAAGCGTCCGTTCACAGCAGTCAAATTTCGTGAAGAAAGGAGTGAAGAAAGGGAATTAAAGTGAACAGATTGAGTTTTGTTTTTTTTTAGACAGGGTTTCTCTGTGTAGTCCTGGCTGTCCTGGAACTCACTCTGTAGACCAGGCTGGCCTTGTATTCACAGATATTTGCCTGCTTCTACCTCCCGAGTGCTGGGCTACCACAGCCAGCTTGAGTGAGAATTTTTTAAAAGATGCATTTATTTTTATGTTATGTGCATGGGTGTTTTCGCCTGCATGCGTGTCTGTGCACTTTTTGTGTGTACTGCTCAAGGAGGCCAGGAGAGGCAACAGGATCTCCTAGAACTGGAAACATCGATATCTGTGAGTTGCCATGTGGGTGCTGGGAACTGAACCCAGGTCTTCCGCAAGAGCAGGAAAGTGCTCTTAACTGCCAAGCCATTTTTCTAGCCCACATGTGTAGTACAAATTGTTAGAAGGTCTTATTAATAAAAACAAACCTGGAGCCAGGTATTGGGGTGAATGCTGGAAGATCAGAGAAGCAGAACAAGCCACAGCAACCTCACCTCGCCAATTCCTCAGCTGATCCTGTTTCCTCAGATTGGAAGCCTCTGAGTCCTCATCCAGAATGGATCTCAGCTGAACGGTTGCTCAAAAGCCTAAAAGCTTAACCAGCTCTAGTTTCTGGTCCTCACGCCTTATATACCTTTCTGCTTCTTGCCATCACTTCCTGGGATTAAAGGCGTGAGTCACCATGCCTGGCTGTTTCCAGTATGGATTTAAACTCACAGAAATCTGGATGGATCTCTGCCTCCAGAAGGCTAGGATTAAAGGCGTGTGTGCCACCATTTTCTGGCCTCTATGTCTGTCTAGTGGCTCTTCTGTTCTCTGACCCCAGATAAGTTCATTATGGTTCATGATATATTGGGGAACACAGTATCACCACACACATGAGAATTGGTTTTTATATTTATTTATTTATTTATTTATTTATTTATTTATTTTACTGAGACAGTCTCTCTACATAGCCCTGGGTGGCCTTGAACTCACAGAGATCTGCCTGCCTCTGCCTCCCAAAAGTGCTGGCTTTAAAAGCTTGCACCACTATTCCCAGCTTGAGAATTGTTTTAAAAGGAGGGTAGGAAACATACCTTTCTGCTTGCAAAAACTCATAGATAAATTAATATTGTGTGAAGTAATTTTTAATTTTAAGAAATGCCTTGAAATTGAGTTGAAATACTTTCAAATGGTTTGAAACTAGCTCTTCATATTCTCTTTGGTTTTATGTGGGGTTTTTGTTGTCTTTAAAGATTATTTTTATTTATGTGCATATGTGTGCATTTGTGTGCCATATGCGGTCTACAGGCCTTGTGAATGGAGGTGACCTTGGAGGGCAGAAAAGGGTGTTGGGTCCCCTGGAGTTATAATCCCAGGTACTTGTTTCTGAGCCACCAGACTGGGAACTGAACTCGGGCACTCAGGTCCACAGGGAGAGCAGGAAGCTCTTAGCCCAGAGCCATCTCTTCGGCCACAAGGCTTGACATGTCTTTAACTGGTCTGCCTTCTGTCTTGGGCCCATCTTGAGTGTTCAAGCCATTTTTCTGTTCTGCCTTTCCTCGGGAACATTTGTGATTTCATTCACATTTTCTTGCCTGTGAATCAAAACAAAAATTTGAATTCAAAGATTCTTCAGAGGCAGCATGTTCATAGATGGGCTATTTAAAAAGTCTGTGGTAACGCTCTTTAAAGTAGGAAGTATGGTTATTGTAACATCTCTCTCTCTCTCTCTCTCTCTCTCTCTCTCTCTCTCTCTCTCTCTTAAAACTCCCACTGTTTAAAAACAAAGTCTGCAGTAACGTGTCCCTCTAGATTCTGTTTGGAATTACTAACCATAGCTTTCTTTCAGTTCGGGCTACCATCTCTGAATTTTCGGAGCCCTCCTCGGAGGGCATGGTAGGAAAGCTCTCTGAGTGTCAGGCTGCTGTTATTGATGTTTGTGGCAGAGCCTTCTAACTCCAACCCCTGCTGAGCCTTTAGAAACCTGGTAGATTGTTAACAAGGTTAGCTGGAGTTCATGAACTCTGCTCTGTAGACATGCAAAGTCTTAGAGCTTTGATATGGAATTGGCAGGGAAGGCGGTCTCACATTAAAAAAAATTAAATTGTTTATAAAGGACAAACTTATGAAAGCACGTTGGGTTTTAATACAGTTTCTGCTGTATAAATATTGCATTTTCAAACATAATGTGCTTAGAGAATTGTTATAAAAGCTTTGTTCTGACAGTATGCATAGAATCCCCCCAGCCTTTTAAAAGCAAATAACAAATGTTTTTTTCCTACATGTTAATGTAAGCAATTTAGAAATATTTTGTTATTTACATAAAGAGAGTGTATGGTAGCAATACCATGAAAATCAGTCATTTGGATATGGTCAGAACCTGTGGTCATTAAAGGGTGTATTTGTTACCACATACAACTAAGGAACTATTTAGCGGAACAATTGCTGCCCTAGATTTACAGTTAAGACTCCCCGCCCAGTGGGCTAGGCTGTGACTGCAGAGTCAATGTATTTTTCTAGGGGGAGTCTGGATATGGAAGCTAGAAGAATTTTCTAGTGGCCACGTTAGCTTCTCTATGCTTATTGCAAGTGACTTCAACTGAAGCAGGAAAAGGACAGAGAGGGGGCAGAGGTAGGGTTGGGAAGCTGAGTTCACGGCAGCTGAATCTCCTCCCGCGCTCCCTGAGAGTCTCACCAGCCGCTCTGGAGAAGGCTCTATTTGTTGTCAGAATTTAGCAACAGGAGGAAGAAAGCTCAGAGAGTCACCAAGCACGGCCGTCCCCTCCTCCTCCCTTGGCTCTTGGTGCTGCACCCTCTCAATAGGTCTTTTAAGCTAAAGGAGCATGTTTTGAGCTCATTCCAGCTATGGGCTGATTCATAGGGTCAGACTCCACCAGCCTGAATAGCTCTCTCCAGGAAAGGGAGGTACTTCCTGGTGGGTGCCGGGCCTCATTGTGTGGAAAACCGGCTGCCCGCCCCCACATCCATTAGCATTTATTGAGTATTTGGTGAACAGCTGGGCGACCCAAAGGAGGAAGAGCTGATGCTAGCTCATCTTTCATTTGTCCAGGGAGACAACTGTAGAAGGTGGTCCTTGAAGTACATCTTTAAACGTGCCCCCAGGAGAGGTACGGAAAGGATTCCCCTCTTAGCTACCACTCACATTGGTCCTCGAAGAAAGCTTTACAGAGGACAGGCATGTTGGTGTGTGGAGGAGCCCACCTGGCAGTGGAAAACATTTTATCCAGACAGCGCAGAACAAAAGAATCAGGCTGCAGTTGGAAGGCAGCAAGCGACCTGGTGTGACTTAGGCTTTGAAACAAGGCCTGTGGGATGCAGAGGTGGGAATCACTCAGCTGGGAGAGTAGGAGAGGTATAAAAGCTTTGTTTGGAGAGAGAGAGAGAGAGAGAGAGAGAGAGAGAGAGAGAGAGGGGGGGGGGATGGATCAGCAGAGGGCTCTATCATGTGTTATACAAGTTGCTAAAAGAAAAATATTAGAGTTAAGTGGTAAAGAGATCACTTTCACATGAGGACTGGTCAGAAACAGAGAAATTAGGAATCCAGGTGAGAAGTGATAAAAGTCTCATATAAACCCTTCTACATGGGAATAGAAGAGCACAAAGTAGAGAGATTCGGAAGACAAAATTAACAGTATTTGGCGATAAAAGAAAATGCCCCCGCAAAGGGAGTGGAACTAGGAGGTGTGGCCTTGGAGTAGGTGTGGCCTTGTTGGAGGAAGTATTTCCCCTTGGAGGCAGGCTTTGAGATCCGATACATGCTCAAGCCACGCCCATTGAGACAGACCTCTCCTCCTCCAGCACCACGTCTGCCTGCATGCCACCATGTCCCACCATAATGATAAGGGACTGAACTTCTGAAACTGTAAGCGAGCACCAATTAAATGTTCTCCTTAAAGTTGCCATGGTCATGGTATCTCTTCACAGCAATAGAAACCCTAACGAAGACAGAGGAAGAAGGAAGTAGAAGGAGTAATGAATGACTTCAGGGTGGGTCACAACCATCCATAACTCCAGTTCTAGGGTACTGCAAGCCCTCTTCTGACTTCCTTGTGTACCAGGCATGTATGTCTCACACACACACACGCAGGCCAAAATCTAAAAACAAAAGCAGACAGTTCTTCATCAGACGGCAGGAAACTCATTACCTGAGCTCAGGCAGCTGCGGACGCGTTAGCCTTTGCACCTGAACATCTACCTACTCCAGGTGTTATGAAATTTCCTCTGCCCAAATCCCTGACCACAGAGAATGAGTTAGGAGGGGAAGGGCCCGAACTGACATCAGCTGTGAAAGGCGGACCAAAGGAAGGACAGTAGACTGAAAGGAGAGGAAAAGCGCTGCTGGATTTTAAAGCAGCTTCCAGGAGACATTGCCACCTGCTCTGTCCTTACATGATCTCAATGACAGGGATTCAGCTCATGGAGGTCTTAGATTCTGTTCCCAGCACTCAAAAAAGAAAACACCACCCCCCAACAAGGGACCGACGACCATCTCACTGAGTCCTTGCAACTGTGACATCATTTTACCCATTTTATAGGTGAAGAAGCTGAGGTGTAGAGATGTTGGGCAAATTATCCAAACCAAACAACGGATACATGATGTCCTGAGAGTCAAACCCTGGTAGTTGCTCCAAAGACCGTGATCTCGGAAGTAGAAGAGCAGGCCGCAAAAGAGGCAAAGCTGGGTGTGGTTATGCCTCCCTGTAACCGTAGCCTTGAGAGGCCAAAGCAGGAAGATCACGAACTCTAAACAGTCTGGGCTACATAGTGAGACTGTCTCAAAAACAAAATCAGCTGAGCATGGTGGCATATGTCTACAACCCCACCATTGGGGAGGACAAGGCAGGAGGATGGGCAGTTCAAGGCCAGTCTCCGCTACATAGTGAGTTTGAGGCCACGCTGGGCTACTACATGAGAGTCTGTCTCAAAACAAACAACTCTAAAACCCCAAACCAACCGACAGATAGCAGCAACAACAAAACCCAAACAACTAAGGGTGTGTGTGAGAGAGAGAGTGTGCGCACACACGATACTGCTTACTTTCCTCAGCGGCTGGTTTCCAGTCATGTTCTTCCTCTTTGGTCAGCCGTCGAAATGTTCCTCTCACACTGCCTTGTGCTCCCCCCCCCCCCGTCAGTCTGGTATTCCCTCCGCCCACCCATGGTCTCCCAACTTAGAGGCCCGTGCATATGGTTGACAAAAATCCTTCCAGGCAGAGCCAAGGCATGCATCTTCTCACAGTCTGTCTACACAGTCCTGCTGTTTGCACAGCTGGTCTTGTTGCTCCTAATGGCAGAGAAGGGAGGCTTGAAGAGACACTGGCTTTCAACATTTTTTTCATGGTCTAACCAGAAGAAATGAAACTAAGGTCCAGAGGTTTCCCACTGCCTTTTTAGAGGCCAACATTCTTTTATTTTCAAGTTCCCTCTCTTGTCAATGAGTGTGGGGTAAATTACAGCAATTACTGTATAAATGCCGTTTGGTTTTGAGATTTGCTCAAGGGAAGTGCCTTCCTAAAGAAATTAATCTTTTTTCCTCTTACAAATATTTAAATCCCCTTTAAAATGGAATATCTGTGACCTTTCTGTGATCAGAGCTGGTCCATTGTGTTCTTGGCCTCCTGGCCCACCCCTTTCCTTCGCTTCCTTCAACAGGCCTGCGTCTGTTTTTTCAATGTAAAGAGTCTGTTCACGGAAATCCCACCATGAAAACACTGTGAGTCAATACACTTTGGGCCAGGTCCAACGCTCAGATAATGAAGTCAGTGGTACTTATGCAAGAAGGGATTTGCCCCATGGTGGCAATAAATCTGTCATTTATATGCCATAAACACAGAAGGGCGAGATGTATTCGAAGGCCCTATTTGGAATTAATTTAGCAACTATTCATAGAACTGCTGGACTTGGATATTAATAACTAGTGAGGAGACTATACTGAGATCTGAAATAGGGAAGAGCTGCTTAGAGTAAATCTAGGGCCTCACAGGTATTTCAGTGTGCTGTGTGAGCAAGTACACTTTTAGAGGCAAACTGATGATTAGCTTAGGTGACTCGAGGGACAGGCCGAGCAGGTGACAGCTGAAACACAGCACCATGTGATCGAGGGATGTCAGTCAACAGAGGAATGTCCAGAGAGCCCTCAGTTTCCTGTGGGATGCTACCGAGGATGCTCTTTCAGAGCAGGTGCACCATTCACGTGCTGTCTCCAAACTAAGTGGATCCCAAATCAGATTCTGTGAAGTAGAAACCACATTAGAAATCATATTTGGACCAAAAGTCCCTTTTCCTTCCCACAGAAATTACAATTTTGATCAAATCAATGCTGAACAATATTACTTTTTCTTCCTTGCTATGGTGTGTCTAGAAATGGTTTGTGACAGAAAGTCTTTCTACAGCTTTGCTTTCAACATGCATTTATGTTTTAATGATACATTCTCTGCCTGTAAAAAATGTAATTATAGCCCACAGAAAATCAACACATTTTAAGCTTTCTCAGTATATTTAGGCTGTCAACAGGGTGCTAACATCCAACATTACTCTGCTTCCGCCTTTAATGGCTAGATTGTTTTCTACAGACTGCCTAATGACACAAGACTCCGAAATTCTGTTGGACCATTGAACTAAGAATGACCTGAGCAGGCAGAGATGCTTTGGCCATCTGTCACTGATGGACGTATTGATCTGGACATGGTGGCTGAGGGCACTGTGTACTGAGGTGTTGATAACCCTCCTTGATATGTTTGTGATGGGTTTGATTTCTCATTGTCCTCCCCAGCTATGGAGCCCTTGGGCAGTAAGCAACCTGGCTGAAAAAGCACACCGCCAGGTCAAAAGGGTACATCAGTCCTCATACATTATTCTCTCGGGTCGCCCTGTAGCACGTCTAAGTCCAAGAGAAAGAGCCCTTTGAAAAGTTTTTATTTGGAAAACTTTCAAGCACATAGGAAGTTGCTTCCCACCTAGATCGAATGCCTGTTTTGACTTGCTTCTACCTGTCGGAACCCTTTCAAACAGTCTGAGATCCACTCGTGGTTAGTGTTTTACATCTGATTGCCGTGACTCTGAAGTCAAAAGAGCCCGTCTTTAACGTTATAAAAGCCCAGCAAAGGTAAATGGAGGAACCCCAATCTCAGAGTCTGTCATAGGTATAAATAAATAAACGAAGCACTTTGGTCATACATATGGCGTCTACTCCATGATGCTCAAAACAGTTCAGTGTATTCCTCGGAAGTAATCCATTCTCGGTGAGTTTAAGTGGTGGAATGCAGCTTCTGTGACAACCCTCATGAGAGAATGGTTTTTCTCTTTTGGATAAGCATCTTTTACAGTCTGTGCAGGCTGACAAGAAACTAAAAATCTTTAAAAGACTGCCTTACAAATTTACATATGGCCATTTGGAGCAATTAATGCATTATAAATATGAAAGTCACACTTGTAAATGACTCACCATCTTCAAAGGAGTGAAAAAAGTAATATACATATATATACTACTTATATAGTATACATACATACACACACATATATACATATGTATATATATATGAACAGTATATATATATATATATATATATATATATGAACAGCCTCTTTTTCACATCTCCCTGTGGCCTCATAAAAATAATTCTAGATAGTTAATATTCTATGCAATTGCTGTATCTATTAGACTCTAGCAAAATCCTATCTGTTTCAGTGAGTACTCTGTAAACATTAATTGTTGATGATACACAAACTACCTTTGCTTTTGGGTTGTTGTGTGTGTGCTAGGAATCCAACCCAGGATTTTTATGAGTGCTCCGTTAACATTGAGCTATACCTCCAGCCTCTTTCACTCTTAGTGGTGATTCCAAGATCACACAATATGGAACAGGGTTGGAGAGTTATATAATGTATAAGGGGAACCAACACTGAAGGGACCAGGAAACATAATGAAAATCCTCAAGGGTACGGCCATCTACATAGGGATTGGGAAATGTCCGCCGTATTAGCTTATTTATAAAACTCACTCGGCAAACAATTTGCTAAGAATTTTCTAAAATTAGAAATTCTTGGGAACTACATAGAGGGATTATATTAAATTTTATCCAAGATCAAGTTTCAGTATCCAGCACATATATGGCAGCTTATAACCATCTGTAGCTCCAGGGTTAGAAGATCCAGCACCCTCTTCTGGCCTCAGTGGGCACCAGGCATGCATGTGGTGCACAGACATACGTTGTGTACAGTGTAGCTTGGGGCCTTGACCTGACTAGAGGCTCAAGGGAATGAAGAAAAGACAGACACACAGACACAGGTCCAGAAAAGCTGAGATCAGGTGGGCCAAGTGCACTCTGATAGAGTGGTACCTACCATAACAGGCCACCCAGAACAAAGCGTATTTCTCTGTACAGCACAGAGGGAGGGGTCAGCTAGTCTCAGGAAGGGGTGCTGGTAGATGAGCAGGCTCAGACTAAGCATCTGGGAGGAGGAAGCTGCACTAGCTAGTTTTTGCACACACTGTCCGGTCCTTCATACACAATAGTGCTTGCACAGTGTCAGCAGTCACACTCAGACCAGAGGAGGGCTTTGCCATCCCGCTGGGCCTGACCTTGGTGGGAAAGCTTCGCCACTGGGTTGGAGGCACTGGTACTTGACATAGCCACCAGGACAAACAATACCCATTCACTCAGGATTTCATCTGTCCTTCACATACACTCAAGTCTTCTCCTGCTCCCCACAGACATTCATGTAGGAAAAACCCTAGACACATAAAATAAATAAATTTAAAAGTTAACAGATTAGAGGCAATAATAATGCAGAGGTCTTGTGGTATTTGTCACTTTGTAATGAATTTATGATTCAGAAAAAAAAAATCAAGGATGATTTGGTTGGTGGCAGCTGGATGCAGACTAAGAGGCCGAGGTTCAGGCAAGCTTTGCCTCCATCAGGTGACTTTTAAAGGTGGGGATAACAGAAGTACAGAAAGGGTTTTGTTTGCCCAACTTCTTTTTCATAGTTTGTTTGTTTGTTTGTTTATTTGTTACATTTTATTTATTTTGGGCATGTATGTGTGGAGGTGAGAGGACACCTGGCGGGAGTCAGTTCTCTCCTTCCCATTGGTTGTTTCCTTGGCGCTCTCTCTCTCTCTCTCTCTCTCTCTCTCTCTCTCTCTCTCTCTCTCTCTTTTCTTTTTTGGTTTTTCGAGACAGGATTTCTCTGTGTAGTTTTAGTGCCTGTCCTGGATCTCACTCTGTAGACCAGGCTGGCCTCGAACTCACAGAGATCTGCCTGGCTCTGCCTCCCGAGTGCTGGGATTAAAGGCGTGCGCCACCACTGCCCGGCTTCCTTGGCTCTCTTGCTGTCATATTTGCATGAAAAGCCTGTTTCTGAGTTTGTACCTTGAATTCCAACCCTTTCTTTGGTAATTAGGGTCATCATTCTATTTTAATTTCTTCTGCTGTGATAAAGCACCCTGTCCAAAAGCAGCTTAGTGAAGGAAAGGATTTCTTGGACTTACACTTCCAGGTCACAGGTCATCATTGAGGGGAGTGAAGGCACATCTGCTTGCTGTCCCATACAGCATAACCTCCAGCCAAGGACTTGCTTTACATGGAAGATGCCCCTTGCTAGCCAACTCACAAATCAGCCTGTACTAGGCTGGCTTTTTTAAAAAATTTATTTATTTATTTTTTTATTAAAGGACCACTTGCCTAGATGGTACCACTCACACTGAGCTGTGTAGGTGGACTTTCCTTTCCCTCCCGCCAGTTCCCAAATAACCAACATGGAGACTTAATATTAATTGTAAATGCTCGGCCTGTAGCTCAGGCTTGTTCAAATTTTATAGTTCAATTTATATATAGTTATATATATAGTTCAAATTAACCCATATTTCTTATCTACCCTCTGCTATGTGGCTCATGGCTTGTTACCTAATTTTCTACATGTCCCGCTTCCTCTGTGTCTGCTGGTATCTCCTCTGACTCCACCCTTCTTCATCCTAGCATACTTAGTGCTATCGGCCAGTCAGCTTCTTATTAAACCAGTTCAAGTGACAAATCTTTACAGTATACAAAAGGATTATTCCACAGGGCTCCTCCACTATAAATTAGCACTCATGACAATCTCAAAGGTAATTCCTCAACCAAGGCATCTTCTCTTAAGTAACTCTTGGCTTTTTCAAGTTGACAGTTAAAGCTTATCAGGGTAACTGTATGTCATAGCATCCAGCATAAAAGGACCTGAGAAAAACCTTACTTTAGAAAAAATAATGCTAAAGTCAGAGTTTCGGTGACTTCATGCTGCAGCAGTGGGACTACAATCATGGTACTGTAGTTGCTAACCTAGTGTCTTTCTCCTTCACCATGTAGTTGAGACCCAAGGATCTCAAATGTGTGAAAATTTTCTAGAATATCAATTCAAGGCGATAGAATGAACATTACTCTGGCTTGACTTTAGGGGCACTTCAACATTTCAAGTAAAGATACAGTTCACTTTTAGTAGAGATTTTACTTTATAAATACACATATAATTTCAATTTTGTTTTGTTTTGTTTTGTTTTGTTTTGTTTTTCAAGACAGTGTTTTTCTGTGTAACAGTCCTGGCTGTCCTGGAATTCGCTTTGTAGCCCAGGCTGGCCTCGAACTCAGAGATCTGTCTGCCTCTGCTCCTGAGTGCTGGGATTAAAGGCGTGTGATACCATGCCTGGCTCCTGTTTCTTGCTTTAATGTTATATATTCTACATAAAGTATTGTCCCAAATTAAACAATTCCCTTTCAAGTCCTTTATGGCTTTGAAATGTAAAAATCTTGTTAATATCTATTATCTGAGATAGGAGCTAATAGCAATGTATACCTTCAAATTAATGAAAGTGTTCCTTTGATTCCTGAAAATCAGGCCTATGAGAAGCATAACAGACATTAATATAAACCATCATCCTTTTTTCATATATGTGAATATAGAGAGCTATTATATTAAACTATCTTGCTCAAACTCATAACTAACTCACAGTCCAGCCAGGATTCAGTTTAAGTCTTTGAATCCCAAATCAGTACATTTTCTCCTGCTGTCTCTAATTACAGGAGGACATTTTAAAATCTTCTAGCACTTATCAGAGTAGAGTGTGTTATTGCAATTAATTCTTTTGTCTTCATGCAAGATAACAGCTCCATAATGCCTCTAATTATGGATTATATTCGGATCTCCTCTGTATGATGATAGTCTTTAGACTAAATTTAGTCTGCACCCTGAAATACTTCATGTCCCAGGAAATGTTATAAAGGTGGAACACAGGTATTGATTTAGTCCAAAGACTTCAAAGCAATGTGGTCAGTATGGACTGAATCTGTCATCTTAGCCTGCATGCCATGTCCTTATCAAACGCAGTCTC
>CABHPP010116022.1:27074-34141 GCA_902168425.1 Peromyscus attwateri
CTCATCCCGCCCCCCCCCCCATAAAGTTTTTTGAAAAGAGGTGAGAGCAGAATTCCCTAATGTTACCTGAAGCTTTCCTAAAGAAAACCTCTTCATTATATTTTCGTTAGAATGGACTACAGCTTGGCCTGGTGGGGCCGGTCTAGATTCCTGATGTTTGGGAGGTTGAGGGCAGAGTGATCACAAGTTCAAGACCTACCTGGGCTATATAACAAGTTCAAAGCTAGCATGAGCAATGTAATGAGACCTTGCCACAAAATAAAAAAAAAAAAGTAAGAAGAGGTCTGGGGATGTAGTAAAGCACTCGCTTAGCATACTCAGGGTCCTAGGTTCAAATACCCAGTACCAAAGAGGAGGAGGAGAGAGACTACAAGAAATGCACTTTCTGCAGTGTTTTGTTCCTAGGTGGACTGAAGAGTTGAAATAGCTTCTTCAATTCCTGTGCGGGCCCACAGAGACTCCATAGTGTGGCCTTATTCCATCTCGACTCAAGATCAGAGAGTCTGAGCTTCTTTTGCCCTGCAAAGCTGCATAATTAGGATGTTTTGGTCAAAGGCATGGTTACCAGGTGTCTTATACTCCAAGGCCTAATTATAGGATGCTTTGCCATACAGTGTGGCTGCTAGATGTTTTGAGAGTTAAGGAATGGTTCACACTTGTCTGTACTTGGTCCTTAAGGGGGGAGGTCTTTTGTTTCTCCCCTTGTTGGTGTATAAAAAGTTCGTGAGGAATAAACTCAGGGCGACTGTGGTATTGACCCAGAGCCCTCCTGATGCTGTTCTGTGTCTCTGTCTTTTCATTTACGTTTACTCTCTATTTTTCATATCTATTATTTTTTTAATTTTCACTCCTCCCCTCGGGACTGTTCGTTAGTGAGGCTGGTCCCCGGCAAATTCCCAGATAACTTGAGAGTCTTTTTCTTGGCTCCTTTCCTTTATTTGGTTTTCTCCATAACTTTTATTTTAAATGAAAGAAAACAGACATTTTGAAGACTAATATTCTGAGGTCATTTATCTTTCCAGGCCAATTATGTGATCTGGAATAAGGAGTTTCCGTCTCTAGGGCTGCGAGACTGACTGGGACCCTTTGTGTGCGGAGAAACTCATTTTCAAAGAAGGCAACTGTTCTTGTGAACTTCCTGCTCCCTGGCCGGGACAGACTTCCCACTGCCGTCCATTAAAGCCCATTGGCTCGCAGGGTCTTAGGCCCTCTCTGGACCATGGAATAGCTTAAGCTTCTGGGTAGATGTGTGCTATCTGGCTTTGCTTTGGGTAACAAAAAGGAACCATGGAAAAAAATCATTAATTTTACAAACACAAGCACCTTTTTTGAGAGAGTTAGTTCTTGCAAACATGAATATGAAGAATACACAGTCCCGATCACCCCGAAATTCAGACTTGAGAGGAGCTCTGGGAGAGTACAGCAACCTCATCTTCAGGATAGAGTTGTGGTGCTGGCTGTGGTGGGGGTGGGGGTGGGGATCTTGGAATCTAATAAAGTTAAACACACAGTATTATAGAATACACCCTGGTGAGAACAAGGCAAAGCATGTGGCTACTTTACTTCATTTGGGCTAGTGAAAACTTCGCTGGGCAGCCAGTTTTGATAGTGGGCCTTAGGGATCTATGCAATAAAAATGACAAGGCCTTCCAGGCTGAGAGAATGAATGACTAATGCTAGGAAGGCTTGGCTCTGTTCTGTATGAAATAATACAATGTAAGAGGCAGAAAAAAATGTAAATTTGAGGATTGTTTTAAAAATTCCATTGTAGCTGATCCCCATTCACAGCAACTCAGATTTGATCACTCACACGCTGTGACTTGATTTGTCCTTTTACATTACAAATCAGTTGATCCCTTTCATGCCTTTACATCATCTACAGTCATCACAGAGCACTGACCACAGGCTTCAGATCCAGTGACAACACACAGCTTTCTTTTCCTTCCTTCAGGTTATTAGAATAAACACAAGTGTGACAACATACAGCATTCTTTTTCTTCCTTTAAGTTACTAGAATAATCACAAGTGTGGATTGTTGTAGTGACAAGGAGCAGGCGTGGTACTTTTGAAAAGGTAGTAAGATTTTTTTTTTCCTCGAGACAGGGTTTCTCTGTGTAGCCCTGGCTGTCCTGGAACTTGCTCTGTAGACCAGGCTGGCCTCAAACTCAGAGATCTGCCTGCCTCTGAGTGCTGGGATCAAAGGCATGTGCCACCATCACCCAGCAACAGTATGATATTTTAAAAGAATATCTAACCTCATAATAATTCAAGTTCTGTATCGCACTAGGTACCATTTGATGGATACAGTAAATTATATCTTAGTTTTGACACTTTAAAGGACATGTTTTCATCTAAATTATACGCAAATACTTACAAAGAAGTACTAATTGCCAATCTGAATTGTTGAGGTTTTGTTTGTTTTTATTTTATGTGTAGGTGCTTTGCCTCGATGTCTGTCTGTGTACCATGTTCACACAGTGTTCACGTGGGTCAGAAAAGGGTGTTGGATCTTCTAGAATTGGCGTTACAGATGGTGGTTAGCCACCATGTGGATGCTAGGAATTAACCCTGGATCCTTTGGAAGAGCAGCCAGTGCCTTTCATCACAGAGGCATCTTTTTAGTTCCAATCTGTGATTTTTTCTTTTTTTAAAACCAGCCTTCTTTCCTTCCCGGCCACATATGCAGCATAGAGAATAAACAGACAATTTATTTTTTATTTATAAAAAGATACCCCATATTTTTTGCTCTTACCAAATATTATAAAAGGTTACTGATTATCAGAAAGAGAGAAGTAGACAACAACCTTTTTATATTCTTTAAAACTGTAGGTTATTTAAAAAATGCCACTGTCTCACACTACTTTTGAAATGAACTTGAAAATATGGAGGCTGTCACTCTTCACCCCCCATATTATTATTTGTCCAAATAGTATTCACATCCAGGTGTGCTGGTGCACATCTTTAATCTTAGCACTCCAGAGACAGAGGCAGGGGGAATTTCTGTGAGTTCAAGGACAGCCTGGTCTACATAGTGAGTTCCAGGTCAAGTGGAGCTATATGTGAGACCCTGAATCAATAAAGACTTAAAAAAATAAAAAATGAGTAAATTGTTGTGGGATAATCTTTTTGTACACTGTGAAGGTGTGTCTCTGCTAAGGCACCTTCCGATTGGTTTAACAAAGAGCTGAATGGCCAATAGCTAGGCAGGAGAGAATAGGTGGGACTTCTTCCAGGCAGAGATAGGAATTCTGGGATGGAATCAGAGAGTTAGAGATTTACCAGCCAGACAAGGAGGAAGTGGGACATATAGTATGGAGGAGAAGTAACAAATCAAGTGGCAGATTAATATAAACGGGTTAATTTAAATTATAAGAGCTAGTTGGGAACAAGCCTAGGCTAAAGCCAAGCTTTCATAGTTAATGGAAGGCTCCATGTCATTATTTGGGAGCTGGCAGTCCAAAGAAAGTTGGAGCATGGTGAATGGGATTCACACCATGCTTGCCCTGGGCATATGGGACATATTGGTGTGACGTTAGGGGGGGGTCTTGCACAGTGCACTCAGGTGAAAAATTAACTAATAGTGCAAAGCACAAGCAAACATGTCAAAAGACAATCCAATGACACGTGCCATGAATTGGTCAGATGTGAGGACAAGGACTCGTGAGAACATTCCCGAGGGTGGGTGTCAATATTCTTTTATATGTATAACACATTTTGTGTCGATGAGATCATAGGGTACATGTGATTGTGTAATTTGGTTTTAACCCCACAGTACGTTTCTGAAGTCTTTCCATGCCAGTCCATAATAGTTCCATTTCATTCTGAAGTTTCGCCTGTGTGTACCGCAGCCTATTGGGCCACCACCTGTGTTAGCCGACAGTTCGGTCATTTCTAAAGGAAATGAACTTGAAAAGCTTTCAAATATCCACAGGTGCAGAGAACTTTAGCTGTATTTGTTACGTTAACTTAATTTTTTAAATAAAACAGACGTGTTACTGTACGTCCTGTACAATTAAACATTTAGTTATACTTGGCTTGGGGCAATCATTTAACATTTGTCCCCCATTCTTATCGTTTATGGCGTGCTAGTGACCCCCTGCCCCACCTTTAATGTACACCTCCAGTCAACCAGTGTTCCACCGGGGCTGGCGCTGGCCTTAAACCTCGGGTCATATCTCTGAAGCTCCATTTTCTTCGCCACCTCACTGTTTTTGTCTACTGCCTCCAGTAAACAGAAGGTGACGCACATTCCAGTTTTCAGTGAGGTTGCCTTTCTAGTCAGTCTTAATTTAATGCTGCTCTATGGTTAGCTTAGATTGGGCTTTTCTATTTCCATTTTTTGTAATAAAAACTTGAATTTGAAGGCTGGGGTGTTCCTCCATTTGTAGAGTGCCTGGCCAGCGTGCAGGAACCCTGGGGCTCAGTTCTCAACACCACATAAAACCCTGTTGTGGTGGCATCCACGTCATTCCAGCACTTGGGAGATGGAGGCAGGAGGGTCAGAAGCTCAAGGTCATCCTTTGCTACATATCAAGTTCAAGATGGGTCTGGGCTGGAGAGACCCTGTCACAGGAAAGAAAACAAATAGCTCTTGCTTGATAAACGTACTTTCAATGTGCATTCATCCTTGATGGCTTTCACTTAGGAAAACTTGGCCTTTAAAGACTATCTGAACTTTGGCTGAGAGAAGGCTCCATATAATAGCGAAGTAAGGGATGGACAGTATCAACACTATATACCCTGAACATATGGTAGCCAAGAGGGCTTGAGCCTAGAAGCCCTGTGCATGCCAAAGTATGAGTAGACTTACACAAAATGGTGTGGTGTATTCATAGACCTCCAGCGTACTTTAAACCATCCCTAGAGTATTCATTGTATCTGGCATAATATGAATGCCAATGTTGTTCTGCTATATTATTTAGGAAATAATGAGAAGAAAAACAGTCCATGCGATCAGCAATTTTCCCTAGATGTTTTCAATCTGTAATTGGTGAATCTGTGGATACAGAGCCTACTTGACAAGATTTGTAATGGGGTGAGTCTGTTTTCACACTGTGTTTCCGGTCATCTCTTTTCTTGCTACATATGAAACAAAGAAGTGAAAGGTTATTGTTTCAACATAGAAATATTTCTGGACTTGTTTAAGATATTTCAGGGAGAACAAAAAGGCTGTAGGCCTACCATAATCCTTCTTAAAGAAATGACCGCATCTGTGATCTCAAAATCACTTCAGTGAATTGAGAAAAATTCACATGAGTTGGAGTATTCCTTTTTCCAAGTAAAGAGAAAATGGTCTTTAAGAAGAATTTTAGAACAAAACACTTTAAAAATTGCTTTCCTGATATTTGCAGACACTGGAACACAAATATTTGCATATTTGAGACAGAAGTTTAGCAGCAAAAAAATAAATAAATAAAGTTCTTCCGAGATGAGTTTCGTCTTCTTTGTTGTCCTAAGAAGTGTTTTGGAAGTGGGTGAGTCATCATGCAGTGAGGTCAGCCTGGGTAGTCTGAACAGTTTAGAGGCCTGTTTTCAAACGTGCTCTTAAAAACTGTGCTTGGTGGCTTTTTCCAAAACAAGAGCAGACTGTGAAAGACTTTAGAGACTTGAAAAACATCTAGTTCCTAGTCCTGGACTTTCCAGGGACTGTGTCTCTCAGTGTTTTAGCAGAATGAATTCCATCCTCTGCTTTCTCTTGCTGTGTTTCTAGACACAACAGTGAGTGGATATAAAGAAGGAGGGTCCGTGCAGTAACCACCCTAAATGAGAAACAACGGGATCATTGAAATCTAAAAGGCAGGGAGGATTCGATCTTTGGGCTCACCTATAATTTGTGCACCATAAATGTAGAAGGAAGTCAGCAGGGACTTTTTAATGACAGTGCTGTCTATAACAGTAGCATCAAGCAAGACATTGGCATAAATCATTGGCACTTTGCAAAGTGTCACTTCCGTCAACCTTCTGGTGATGTGATCTTTAGTCTTTCAAATCCATAGACTGGCATTTGGATCAGCTAAGCATCTCGCACTCTGTCTTGCATATTAAAGCTCATGCAGCCAATACTGCAATGCTGCAGGAACGCATGTTTTAAACAGTTCTCAGCCACTGGCCTGAGAGCTAAGCTTTGTTCTTGATGCTGTTTGCAGAATTTCCTGTTCTTGGATGCTGATGAGTCTGTTGATTCATTTTTCGGAATCTGGGAGGGGCCAATGAAGCAGTAATGATTCCTATGTTAGAAGACTTTTAGTATCATAAAAAATTTTATTTGCAGTTCAAAGGCTGTTTTACTTTGGGTTTGCATTTCATTCAGGAAAAAAACGACTTGCTAAAGTAATTGCTTTTCGGGTATATACATATCACAAGAGCAGAGATAATGACATTGACAGACACAAGCAATTACAGTTGGTCTGAGGAATAAGGTCATCCTACCTATGTTGTGCACAGTAAGATGGGATATCCATACACTGAATTTTGAGGGCATGCCTGTGCTCAGCAGGGCCATTGCTTCTGCCTGTGGGGCTGAAATCCTGAGGCATTTGCTTTGGTGTTCAGTTCTGAAGACCATCTTGAGAGGCAGAAGTGACTTCACACCTCCTCTGCAGGTTCTCAGTGCTTTATCCCCACGTGTCATGTCCTACGTGTGAGGCTTTTTCATTTTTTCTTTTGTGTTGTCACAGGAAGGAAGGAAGGAAGGAAGGAAGGAAGGAAGGAAGGAAGGAAGGAAGGAAGGAAGGAAGGAAGGCCTTCAGTATCTTCCTGCTGTGCCTTGCTCTAACCTGTCTCTACTTGAAGCCACAGGGTATCACCTCCTTTCAGGATCGAGAGGACAGATAAAAGGAGGCTGGGGGAGTGAGTGAGGGAGAAGGAGGAGGAGTGCAAGGGTTACTTAGAGGAGGTGTTGGGGGACTCCTGGGCAACTGGAATTCTCTTAGCCTCTACTAGAGTCGGATTCTCCCCCATTTCCATCTTGATTCCTCTCCATTTTAATGTCTACTCATCCCTCCAAATTCCTCACTGATGGCTCTCTCTCTCTCTCTCTCTCTCTCTCTCTCTCTCTCTCTCTCTCT
>CABHPP010116023.1:0-19618 GCA_902168425.1 Peromyscus attwateri
AGATAGATAGATATAGATAGATAGATAGATAGATAGATAGATAGATATATGTATGTATATGTATATACACTGGTTGGTGGTTGTTTTTTTTGTTTGTTTCTTGAAACGGGGTTTCTCTGTGTGGTATTAGCTCTCCTGGAACTCACTCTGTAGACCAGGCTGTCATCGAACTCACAGAGATCCTCCTGCCTCTGCCTTCTGAGGGCTGGGATTAAAGGCATATGCCACCACATGTTAACTATGTATTTTTTTTTATAACAGCCAGATCTCAGTCAATCATAAGCATTTCCCAATTGTTCAGACCATGTCCAAATAAGGCAACTGCTTGCCTGTCACTGTTTATGTACTTTCTTGCAATTGTTTTGTCTATAAATATTGCTGAGTTCTCTGAGCCTCTTTTGATTATGAATGATACCTGGCTTATGAATCATTCCTTGTGTGGAGGTGCACACCTTTCATCCCAGCTCTTGAGAAGCAGAGGCACATGGATCTCTGTGAGTTTGAGGCCAGCCTGGTCTATTTAGTGAGTTCCAGAACAGCCAGAGCTATTGTAGAGAGACCCTGTCTCAAAAAAAAAAAAAAATGAAATACACTGTTCGAATGAACTGGTCTGGTGTTCTTCTCAGCCTGTGGGCTGTTCTTGAAGAGTCTGTGTTTGTCAGCTAGCCTGCTCACATTTATTTGTAACTCCAAAATCAACACTTCAAGTGATAAATACTTTAAGTTTCTCAGAGCCATATTCTCAGGTGAGGTGGGACTAGGGCATAAGCTACCCTCTTCATCCAGTTCTCACACTGCAAACAAGTGTTTGACGTGGTCTTACGTGGTCCCCCGATGTTTGCATTTTTGCCTTCCTGTGCTTTGGTTGGCGGTTTCGCTGTTCCTCGAGTGCCCCACACATAGTGCTGCCGTTCTTTCTAGTGTTCCCAGATGCACAAAGGCTTGGTGACAAACCTTATGAAGAATAGATTTATATGTTAGACAAACTCGCTTCAGACATGAGTTATAGTGCTATCAGCCTTGTTTCAATATTTTAAAAAATCAGTAAATAGTAATTATCTTATACACAGAACAAGGAATATTTTGTGTTGCTTGGTTGACAGAATTGTGACCTGACACTCTCAAGAAAGCTAATTCCGTGTTTCCTCTGAGAGCAGTGATTCATTAATCCAGTGTTCGAATTGACTTCTTATTATGCAACTGCCATGAAAACCAGAACTGAAAGCCAATTGCCATGGTGCATGCCTGTCATTATAATACTTACTTGGGAAGCTGAATCAAGACAGTAGCTTGAGTTCAAGAATTGAAACCAACCTATACAACATAGAATACAGGACACACAGAGAGAGACAGAGAGATTTGGCTGTGTAGACTATGTGTGTTCATTTGTATAAAATTTCTGTTGTCCTTTCTAACTTCAGGACCCGTGGTAAGAGCCTCTCGTAGATCTCTGTGGCAGAAAGCATCATTTAGCCAGAAGAGCACTCTCTCTAGGACACCTCTTGTGATTGTTTTTAGACTGCTAGAATTTAAGGGTGGGCATGTGGAGCTGGAGAGAAGGCTCAGGGGTTAAGAGCACAAGCTGCCTGTTGTTCGAATCTTAGATGGTCTTTTAATAAAAGAGCAAGATATCAGGGTGAAAGCTCAAAGATCAGAGAAGCAGAACAGCTAGCCACTAGTTCTTACCTCTATGAAATCCTTAGCCTAAAGTCAGAGTTCCTGTTTCAACATTCAAGTTGTGGGGCATGAATTCATGAAAAAGCTGCTTGCTTGAGGCCTTGCAGGCCCCAGCTCAGGCCCCAGCTGCACTCCACAGAGTCTCTACTCGACATGGGCCAGAGTCTTAACCCAATGGCTAAGTTTTTGTTGCAGCCTCTCTGCAGCAAACTCCTGAGACCCAGGCTCCAAACACACTGGAATTAGCTGCTTTTACACATTTCCCTGTGCAGACTGCTGGCTCTTTGGCTTTTCCCCTCTGCCCGTTGGTCGTGGCTTACTCTGGGCCCCCTCCTCAAACTGCTGCCACACCATCATCTGAATTGTCCCTGTCAGCAGACTTGGTGAATTAATTGGGATTTCTTAAAGGGAGGAATTAGTTAAAAGAAAGTTTTTTCCCCACACTGAAAAATGGGAAACATTTTTACAATGGAAGGCATTTGGTTTCTGTTTAACTATACATTAAAAGGTCTGAAAATGGAACAATTAAATGAGAGGATAATTAATGTTGATGGGATAGATGTAATGTCAATTATAAATATTATTTGTTTAATAGTTTTTGTTTTATCATTAAAAAAGTCTGTTAATATGAGTGCCAAAGTAAAAGTTTTAGAAAAACTTATTAAAACAGATCATAGAGATATGGAGATATGCAGACAGAAGAATTTAAAGGTGAACCAATCTCAGCATTGCATTATAAAGTTACAGAGAAACAGTCTAAGGCTTTTAAATAGCCAACCTTAATCTATCCAGTAACCTTACAGGAACTGCCAAATGCTCAAGGCTGTGTAAGAGCTGATTGGGCTCCTGTGCAAATGTTATATTTGAGGAGATTCAAAGAAGCTATAGTGTCATATGGTATGCATTCCCCATTTGTGAAGCAGATGTTAAACTCATGGTCAACTTGTAATAGAATTATCCATCAAGACTGGAGAGATTTGGTTACAGCTGTCTTAGAAGCTGGTCCCCAATTATAATGGAGTACCTAGTGGAAGGATGAGACTAAGACCATTGAACAATGAAGTAGGGCTAGAGATATTGAAATCTCCCAAGATCAACTTCTTGGAGAGGGAGATTATGCTAATGAAGAAAGGCAATCTCTATATGATGTGGCTTTATGCCACATGGCAGGCAGCCTTGAATGCTTGGGACACAATTGAAGAAGTAGGAAAAAAATTGAGTCCTTTACAAAAGTTATACACGGCCCAAAAGAAACCTTCACTGATTTCTTACAAAGGCTGTCTTCAGCAGTAAATAGAATGATAACAAATTCAGAAGCTAGACAAATAATAATTGAATCTCTGGCCTTTGAAAATGCTAATGCACAATGCAAAAGGGTAATTAGGCCATTAAAGTCAAGATCAGCACCCTTGAGGAATGGATCCGAAATACAATGAATATTGAATCTCATGACCATGATGATACTTGAATAGGAGAGGTGATTTCCAGAGGTTTGAAGAAAAATAGTAATGTCAGATGTTTCAAATGTGGTAAACAAGGTCACCTAAAGAGGGACTATAAACAGGGCATTCCTAGAAACACTGGTTTTTTTTTTGTTTTTGTTTTGTTTTTTTCAAGGAATAATCCCAATAGAATGCCCCTCCCTTCTGGATTATTCAGAAGGTATGGCAAAGGCAGACATTGGACTAACAAATGTAGATCAACCAGGGACAGACAAGGTAGTCCTTTGCCTTTGCCATCAGGAAACTCCCTGAGAGGTTTCTTGAAGGCCCCCATGACAAATTCTGTTCAGTCCTTTCCTGTTATTAAGGAGGATACTCCTTCATAGAACAATTAAAGAATCTAATTCCTATTGTAAAAAAACCATACTGCTCTGGATGATAGAACAGCTTTAGAAAATAAAACAAAAATTTATGGAGAAGCCACAAATCAAAATTGATAAAGATTAGATTTGGAAACTCTCCAATTAGGGTTGGGGAAGGGTTTTGTTTTTGTGTTTCAAGAAAATAAAGGCATCCAGCTAAGGAATCTGAAGAACACTGGACAAATGAGACATTGAAGAAAAAGGACAAATCATCCAGGAAAAATGTCCCACAAAAAAGGTTTTCTGCAGTGAACCATCACCACACCTAACAGCGACCTTTGAAGTCTCCAAAAAGATGATGGGACCCCACAATGATGATTCCATATTGACTATAATAATGCAATTAAGATGAAAAACACCACCTAAAGATCGGCTTTGGACTACCAACTGCTTAGGACAATTTCAAGATGGCTAGCTGAGATGATCTAGCCTCACAGATTATTCAAGCAAGGACTTGAGACAAACTCGGCACTTTCCCGTTATGCAGAGACTCTCCCAGGACTTGACAACCAAAAAATTTTCTTTTCAGGATTTCCTAAAGATGCCTTTGCCCCCCCCCCCCACAGCAGGAAGTAATTTTAAGAACACAACATCTACATTCCAAAGAGGTGGGGTGGGATGGGTGGTTTTGGTCATTCAATGGGTTATGGATAATTGTCATTGTTTAAGATGGTTGGTTACAAGTTGTTAATTGATAATGGTCAGGAAAAAAGTTAAACAATGGAGATTAGTTTTAGGGTTCTTGTTTGAAAAAAAAGATAAGAAAAAGAAAAAGAAGAGGATATAGATAAGAAGTAGATTATTGAATCTTCTCTGAAAAAAAAAGAAATGATAGGATAAAAGGGAAGATTATTGAATCTACTCTGAAAAGAAAAAAAAAGAGAACATGGATATGATAAGATAAAAAATGTAGATTATTGAATCTACTTTTAAAAAGCAACTGCTAGTTTTAAATATTTTATATTGGGTTGGATTTTTGTATATTGTATAAAAATTTTATATATTGATACAAATTTGAGATTGATTTTGTTAGAAAATACTATACATATATTTCTAATCTTGTTCAAGGTATTGTACCTATACAGCTCATTTAACAATGTAATGCAAACTGCTAGTCCTTAAAAGTTATTATTACCAACTAATTAGGATATAAAGAAATGCAAGTTAGTAGTTAGTCATTACAATCAAACTTGTAAGTCATACTAGGTATGTTTTTAAGATCAAACAAAAATATATTTTAGATACTCAGGTCATCCACAAACACTTCAGAGATCTGTAGAATATGGCATTTAAGATTTTTTAATAACATAGATCCTTTTCTTATGACAATGAGACATGTCTGCTCCTGGTAACACCAATCTACTTCAACAAAGATGATGGGCACCAAAGAAACTCCATATGGAGTTTACTTTCTTTGTGGCAAAAGTTAGCCACTGAGCAAGAAAATGCACTTGCTTCAACTGCTGACAATATGCTGTCCAAAATGGACAAGCAGGACACAAAACAAAGGACTGCTGAACCTTGCCAAGACAAGATAGGGAAGGCCCTTTAGAAAATCCTGCTTCACAGATGAGTCTGTCAGATATGCTAGGCCTGTAGGCCAAAGATGGATGCCCCAACATTGCAGAGGAACCTTGGGTGACTGTCCAGGCAGCCAGCTGTTTCTGTCAATTCTCACATTATTTGGAAGTCGCTTGTTTGCACTTCCTGCTTACTTAGGTAATATATTTCCTTCTCAGGTCTCTGAGGGAGTTGAAGACTAGATAGTTATAGTTATAGTTATAGTTTTCCTTGTTAACAAATTTAGAGAAGAAACTCACTAAAGAGGTGTAAGTTCGAAAGACATCAAAAGATAGTTTTGGAGCCGGGCGGTGGCGCACGCCTTTAATCCCAGCACTCGGGAGGCAGAGGCAGGCGGATCTCTGTGAGTTCAAGGCCAGCCTGGTCTCCAAAGCGAGTTCCAGGAAAGGCGCAAAGCTACACAGAGAAACCCTGTCTCGAAAAACCAAAAAAAAAAAAAAAAAAACGAAAAGTTTGATAGTTTTGGGTTGGTAATACAAGTTAGGATAGAAAGTGAATTAGGTACAACATTTTGGACTCACCAAAATAGGATAAATAATGGAGTATTTTCTCTAAATCTGTCAAATGTTAATGGACTGGACATTGTTAATATAATTCTTGATTGTATATATTGTATATACTTATTGTACTTATATATAGTTTTTCTTATATTAGTTATAACCTTCTTTTAGTATCTTAGAGAAAAAAGGGGAAATGTGGTGATATATTGTGTACCCTAATAAACTTGCCTGAGGATCAGAGGACAGAGCTAGCCACTAGATTAGACATAGGGATCAGGCAGTGGTGGCACACGCCTTTAATCCCAGCTCTTGAGATCTCATGCCTTTGCTTAGGAAGCACACACACCTTTAATCCCAGAAAGTAATATGGCAGTGTAAAGAAAGGTATATAAATGGTGAGGAAACAGGAACTCTTTCTCACTTTAGCTTGAGAATTTTGTAGAGGTAAGAACTAGGGGCTGGCTGTTTGGCTTCCCTGATCTTTCGTCTTTCACCTTGATATCTGGCTCTGGGTTTTTTTTTTTTTATTAAAAGGCCATCTAAGATTTGAACAACAGCTGCTCTTACAGAGGACCTGGTTTCTATTCCCAGCACCCACATGGACACTCACAACTGAAGTCCACTTCTATCCAAAAGTCTAGTTCTATTGTATCTGATGCCCTCTTCTGACCTCCATGGGAACTGGGCACACATATGGTGCACATACATACATGCAGCCAAAACACTCATACACATAAAATAAGATAAATAAATCTTTAAGGGTGGGTGGCTGTGGAATAATGCTTTTGTACACTGGTTTAATAAAACACTGATTGGCCAGTAGCCAGGCAGGAAGTGTAGGTGGGACAAGCAGACAAGGAGAATTCTGGGAAGAGGAAGGCTGAGTGAAAAGACGCCAGCCCGCCATCCAGGGAGCAGCATGTAATGGCACACAGGTAAAGCCATGCAACAAAAATGGGCTGAGTTTAAGTGTAAGAGCTAGTCAACAGTAAGCCTGAGCTAATGGCCAAGCAGTTTTAATTAGTAGAAGAAGCCTCTGTGTGTTTACTTGGGGGACACGAGTGGGAGAGATTTGTCCCGACCACCGGCAGGGTGGGACACAGGAAAACTTCAGCTACAGTGGGTATGCATAAACTCCATGTAGCTATGAGCGGAGGGTAGCTGAGAAGCAAGCAGGGGAACCAGGAACACTTGTTGTAGGTAAAATGGAAAGCAACCAGGAGGAGACAGAGCAGGATAGCTATAAGGGAACACAAAGAATAACCTTTGAGTTCTGGTGTTGAACACCAAGCAGGCTCGGGAAGGACTGACTCCACTGTTGTGGGGAGTCAACAAGAAGTGTCACAGTTGTCAGGGGAAGGGTCTGGGTGAGGTAAGAAGTAAATTCAACTTAGTCCTGGTTCATTTTCTGGAGTCTGATATCAAGTCAGTTTATTTTAGACATATTTAAGCACAAAATAATTTTGGAAAATAGTTTCCTAGTAGTAATTATCTCAATCCCATGTGCACAATAAATCTTAAGGCACTGAAACTTTTTCGCAAAGTACATGTGACCTCTACCATAAAGATGGGTTCTATAGAGTAAGGGTCTAGGACAGTAGTTTTCAACCTGGGGTCACAACCCCTTTGACAAACCTCTATCTCCAAAAATGTTTACGCTGTAATTCATAACAGTAGCAAAACTGCAGTTATGAAGTAGCAATGAAAGTAATTTTATGGTTGGGGGTCACCACACCATGAGGAACTGTGTTAAAGGGTCACAGCATTAGGATGGTGTTGTTGTTTTTTTCCTTACTCTTTCGAGGGGCCTGCTACTCAGCTACCAAATAAATCACACATGGAGGCTTATTCTTACTTATAAATGTCCAGCCTTAGCTTGGCTTGTTTCTTGCCAGCTTTCCTTAACTTATCCCACCTACCTTTTGCCTCTGGGCTTTTCCTGTTCTCTTACTTCTGTAAATCTTACTCTTACTCTGTGGCTTGCTGTGTAGCTGGGTGGCTGGCCCCTGGCATCCTCCTCCTTCTCTGGCTGCTTCTCTCTCGCTCTTTTTTCTTTTGAGATTTCTCCTTCTATATATTCTTTCTGCCAGCCAGCCCCACCTATCCTTTCTCCTGCCTGGCTTTTGGCTGTTCAGTTCTTTATTAGACCATCAGGTGTTTTAGACAGGCACAGTATCACAGGTTCACAGAGTTAAATAAGTGCAACATGAACAAAAGTAACACACCTTAGAATAATATTCCCTATCAGGATGGTTGAGATCCACTGGTCTAGGATCTGGTGTGGTCTCTAACTGAAATGGTAGAGGTCAGCATGCTATAAAGTATATGTGACATCTCCCTTAAGAATGGGTTCTATTGACTGAGAAACAAAGCTAAAGATATAAAGATAAATGTCTATGGAAGGAGAGGTTTCTTTTATTTTGTTTTTGTTTTTTTCGAGACAGGGTTTCTCTGTGTAGTTTTGGTGCCTATCCTGGATCTCATTCTGTAGACCAGGCTGGCCTCGAACTCACAGAGATCTGCCTGGCTCTGCCTCCAAGTGCTGGGATTAAAGGAGAAGGGAGAGTTTGAGATAAACATGGGCAGGGGATTGGGTGAGGTCTGGCTGTACAAATAACAAAGGTCACCAGGTATTTAACAATATCCAATCCCAGTCTTTGGGGTGGAAATCAGGCCATACATTTCCTTCATTGAGAAGAAATCCTGTGTAATTAACATTCTTGGTTTCCCGAATACTTGTCTGTGAGCACTCATGCCTTCTGCACACTGTCTCTGAGGGAAAAGCCAAGTCCAAACTGAAATTGGCTGCCCTCAGGAATGCTGGAAGGAGAAGGCTTGCACCAAGCAGGGAGATGGAACAAAGGGGCCCACAGTTCACAAGTCATTTTCATTATTTCAAAATGCCTAATAGAGATTCATATCTATCTTACTAATAACAAAAATATGGAATTTTAAAAATCAGCATAAAGTGGCAGGAAAGATGGCTCGGTTGGGGGGCTGGAGAGATGGCTCAGAGGTTAAGAGCGCTGCCTGTTCTTCCAGAGGTCCTGAGTTCAATTCCCAGCAACCACACGGTGGCTCACAACCATCAATAATGAGATCTGGTGCCTTCTTCTGGAGTGCAGGCATGCAGAAAGAATACTTTATACAAAACAAAACAAAAAAGATGGCTAGGTGAACAAGAACATGTGCACATACACAGAAACATTTATATATACTCTGTCTTAGTTAGGGTTTCTATTGCTGCAATGAAACACCATGATCAAAAAGCAAGTTGGAGATGAACGGATTTATTTGAATTACACTTCTACATTGTAGTCCATCATTGAAGGAAGCCAGAACAGGAACTCAAACAGGGCAGGAATCTGGAGGCAGGAACTGATGCAGAAGCTGTAGATGGATTTTTCTTTGGGCCACCAGCTCACAAAAATGACATGGAGACTTATTATTAATTATAAAAGCTCAGTCTATACTTAGCTGGCAGGGAGACACCATGATCAAGCAGGTGGTTTTCCCAGGGCAAGGCTCACCCATTGCAATTGGGGTGTGTTGACCCCTGCGATTTCCCCAAATGCGGGAAACTCGACTGCATAATTTGTGGTAGTGGGGGACTGTGTGCATGCTCTCCCCTTAAAAAAAAAAAAAAAAAAAAAAGCTCAGTCTATAGCTTAGGCTTGTCCCACTAGCTCTTATAACTCAAATTAACCCATTTCTATTCATCTATGTGTTGCCATGTGACTTGTGGCTTTTACCTTTTTTTTCCGCATGTCTTGCTCTGTGTCCAGCTGGCAACTGTGCCTTTCTTCTTCCTTGAGATCTATCCTCAGAAGTCCCACCTAACCTCTTCCTGTCTAGCTATTGGCCATTCAGCTCTTTATTAAACCAATCACGGTGACACATCTTCACACAGTGTAAAGGAATATTCCACAACAAGAGGCCAGGGAGGGCTGCTGCTTACTAGCTTGCTTCTCATGTCTTGCTCAGCCTGCTTTCTAACCGTGGACCAACAGCCTGGGTGTATCACCCACAATTGGCTGGGCCCTCCCCAATCAATCAAGCCCTAAAGCCTTGCCTACAGCCAATATTATAGATGCATTTTCTTAATTGAGGTTCCCTATTTTCAGATGACTATAGCTTGTACCAAGTTGACATAAAACTATCCAGCATACACACATAATTAAAATAATAAAAATAAAATATTTTTTAAATCAGGGTAAGAGCTAGTAAGATGTCTCAGTGGATAAAGACAAATGCTGATAAAGCTGATCAAACTATCTGAGTTTGATCCCCTGCTGTGGCACAATCCTTTTCTACACTATGAATATGTATTACTCTCATTGGTTAATAAAAAGCTGACAGGCCTGTAGCTGGGCAGGAAGTTAGGTGGGAAAGCCAAACTGAGAATGATGGGAAGAAGGAGAACAGAGTCAGAGAGACTCCAGCCAGCTGATGAGGAAGCAGGGCATATAAAACATGAGGTAACAACCCATGAGCCATGTGGTGAAGCATAAATAAAAAAATATGGGTTAATTTAAATGTAAGAGTTAGCTAGTAACAAGCCTGAGCTATCGGCCAATCATTTTTAAGTAATATTATGCCTCTGTGTTGGTTATTTGGGAAGAGGCAGTCAGGACAGGAAACATCCATTTACAATCCCCATGACCCACATGGTGGAAGGAGAGAACCAATCAGAATGTTGTTTTCTGACTTCCATGTCTACCTTCACCTCTTGTCTATACACACACAATAATAATAATAATAATAATAATAATAATAATAATTATATGAAAATTTTAAATCTGTGTAAGTTCAAAGTATCCATATCCTGAGTCTATTTAGTAAATCAAGACCACTAGGAGAGGGGTCTCCTCTTTTCCTATGGATCCCTAGAGCCTAGCATGAGGCAAGGCACTTACTAAGCAGGTATGTTGCTCTTGAAAGTGTGATTGACTGATGAAGACAGCAGTGTGGTTAATTGATCAGACATACCACCAACCAAATTAAATTTCTCTCTCTCTCTCCCTCTGTGTGTGTGTGTGTGTGTGTGTGTGTGTGTGTGTGTGTGTGTGTGTATGCACGTGGAGACAGGAGGTGAAGGTGGGGTGTCTTCCTCAGTTATCCCCTACTTTATTGTTTTGTGCCTGGGTCTCTCACTGAACACGGAGCTGAACAACTTGGGGAGACTGTGTGGCCAGCAAGCCCCAGGGACTGCCTGTCTGTGCCTCTCTAACACTGGAATTATAGGGTTGCTGCACCCAGTTTTCACATGGATGCTGGGAAGCGAACTTGGATCCTCATGCTGCTGCTGCTGCTGCTTCTTCTTCTTCTTCTTCTTCTTCTTCTTCTTCTTCTTCTTCTTCTTCTTCTCCTCCTCCTCCTCCTCCTCCTCCTCCTCCTCCTCCTCCTCCTCCTCCTCCTTCTTCTTTTCTCCTTCTTCTTCTTCAAGATAGGGTTTCTCGGGTTGGGGATTTAGCTCAGTGGTAGAGCACTTGCCTAGCAAGCGCAAGTCCCTGGATTTGATCCTCAGCTCCAAAAAAAAAAAAAAAAAAAAAAAGATAGGGTTTCTCTGTGTAGCCCCAGCTGTCCTGGAACTCTCAATGTAGACCAGGCTGGCCTCAGACTCAGAGATCCATCTGCCTCCTGAGTGCTAGGATTAAAAGTGTGCACTACTGCCAGACGGTGGTGGCACACATCTTTAATCCCAGCATTCAGGGGCAGAGGCAGGTGGATCTCTGTGAGTTTGAGGCAACCCTGGTCTATAGAGTGAGTTCCAGGACAGCCAGGACTGTTTCACAGAGAACCCCTGTCTCAAAAAAAAAAAAACAAACAAACAAACAAAAAAGTGTGCATTGCCACGCTGGGTTTCCAACAGATTTTCTTAGCCATAGAGTTCAGAGCAACTGTTATGTAAAAAATACTGGAGCCAGGCGTTGGTGGTGCACGCCTTTAATCCCAGCACTCGGGACGCAGAGCCAGGCGGATCTCTGTGAGTTCGAGGCCAGCCTGGGCTACCAAGTGAGCTCAGGAAAGGCGCAAAGCTACACAGAGAAACCCTGTCTCGAAAAACCAAAAAAAATAAATAAATAAATAAATAAAATAAAATAAAAATACTGGATGTTCACTAGATATTGATTTCAAAATAGGAATCTTAAGAGGTGGGGTAGGGATAAGAAAATAGGCAATAATAAATATGAAAAGGATTGAGAAAGAACAAATGTAGCAAATTATATAATTTCAAATACTTAGAACTGATGTAGTAAATAAAAATAAGGCCAGTGTGGTGGTACATACTTGTAATCCCGTGTGGTAGTTTGAATAGTTATGGCCCTATTCTAACTCACATGTTTGAATGCTTGGCCAATAGGGAGGGGCACTGTTAGGAGGTGTGGCCTTGTTGGAGTAAGTGTATCACTGTGGAGGCGGGTTTTGAGGTCTCATATATGCTCAGCCCAGTGTAGCAGTTTCTCCGTCTGCTGCCTGAGGATCAAGATGTAGAACTCTCAGCTCCTTCTCCAGCACTATGTCTGCCTGTGTGCTGCCATGCTCCCCACCACGATAATAATGGACCAAATCCCTGAAACTGTAAGCCAGCCCCAATTAAATGTTTTCCTCTATAAGAGCTGCTGTGAGGGTGGTGGTGGCATATGCCTTTAATACTGGCACTCAGGAGGCAGAAGCAGGTGAATCTCTGTGAGTTCAAGGCCAGTCTGGTCTATACAGTGAGTTCTCTGTGGACAGAGAAACCCTGTCTCGAAAAACTAAAAAAACAAATAAGAGCTGCTGTGGTCATGGTGTCTCTTCACAGCAATAGAAACCCTAATTAAGACACCCCAGCAGAGGGTTGCAAAGGCAGGAAGCAGAGGCAGACAAATTGCTACAAGTTCAAGGCCAGTCTGATCTACATAGCAAGTTCTAGGACAGCAGGGCTACAGAATGAGACACTATCTCAAAACACCGACTAGAGCTGGAATGTAGCCTGAAGGTTTCTGCCCGGGCCCTGCAGTCAGGACCAATCTCTCCCACCCATATCCCACAGTTGCTTAGTCCCAGATAAACACACAGAGGCTTATATTATTTTCAAGCCATATGGCCTAATGGCTCAGGTTTCTCGCTAGCTAGCTCTTACATCTTAAATTAACCCATTTCTATAAATCTATACTTTGCCACATGGCTTGTGGCTTACCGGCACTTTACATCTTGCTTCTCCTGGAGGCAGCTAGCAGCATCTTCATCCTTTCCTTTCTCCTCCCCCCTCTCTCTTGGATTTTCCTGCCTGGCTCCATCCTGCCCTGCCATAGGTCAATGCAGCTTTATTTATCAACCAATCAGAGCAACACATATTCACAGCATACAGAAAGACATCCCACAGCACTTCCCCTTTTCTGTCTAATCAAAAAGGAAGGTTTTAACTTTAACCTAGTAAAATTACATATAATAAAACAGTTTTCAATCAAGAATTACAGTTATAATATCTAGTCTGTTTATATTTGGCAAATTCAAAGAAAATATTCTATTTATCCTATATTTGTGAGTCAAAGGATTTATATCTTTTATCTTTTATGGTGACTAAGGAAAACTATAATTATAACTATCTAGTCTTCAACTACATCAAAGACTCTCAGTCTTAAGCATGAGAACCTGAGTTCATTCTCTAGAAGCCACAATGCCAAAAAATAAATTGCAAGGGGCCAGGTGTGGTGGCGCATGCCTTTAATTCCCAGCACTGGGAGGCAGAGGCAGGCAGATCTCTAAGTTCAAGGCCGGCCTGGTCTACAGAGTGAGTTCCAAGATAGCCAGGACTACACAGGGAAACCCTGTCTCAAAAAAACAAAATATATGTAAATTGCAAGGAGAGTTAGAAGGAAGGATAGATCCCACAGGGGAAGAGAGATTAAAAAGTTTGTCCACCAACTCTAGTCCATGGTCCCAGTTTGAATCCTGATTCAAATAAACTTATTTAAAAAAAAAAAAAAAAAAAGAAGCCGGGCGTTGGTGGCGCACGCCTTTAATCCCAGCACTCGGGAGGCAGAGGCAGGCGGATCTCTGTGAGTTCGAGGCCAGCCTGGGCTACCAAGTGAGCTCCAGGAAAGGCGCAAAGCTACACAGAGAAACCCTGTCTCAAAAAACCAAAAAAAAAAAAAAAAAGGAGCCCATAAGATGACTCAGCGGGTAAAGGTGCTTGCTGCCAAGCCAGATAAGCTGAGTTCGATTCCTGAGACCCACATGGTAAAAGGAGAGAAATAACTCCCAGTTGTTCTCTGAACTCCACACATACACCATGACATATGCATATATACACATGCAAGTACATACACACACACACACACACACACACATACACACACATACATGCACACATACACACACGCACACATACACACACATACATGCACACACACACACATGCACACACACACATACACACACACACATGCACACACATACACACACGCGCACGCATGCACACACACACATATAAACACACATACACACACATACACACACACATACATACACACACACAGGCACACAACACACACACACACACACACACACACACACACACACACACGCTGACAGCTCAAGAATAAATAAGTTAAAATGTAAAAATAAAACACCAAATAAATAAATATTGAAAAGCTGGGCCCAGGGGCACATGCCTGTCATCTCAGCCCTGGGGAGATAGAAGCAGGAAAGGATTTCAAGCCCAGCTTGTGCTATGCAGGGAGACTGTGTCTCAAGGGAACAAAACGCTACCCCATATCACTGTTGTGCCTGACAAATACAAACGGAGTTAACAGTGGTGAGGCTGAAGAGGACTCTGCCCCAGCCTGGACTCTAGAGTCACTTTATTTCCCTACGTTACAAATAAAGAACAGATGAGGACAGGCAACGTTGACACCAAAAAACACAGCTCTTACCTCAGAGGGAACCAGAGAGAGTTTGTTTATTCCTGGAGAGTAAAATACGAATGGCCGCTGCCCGGGAAAACATAACTTAGACACCGTTCCTGTGTCTTCCAACAAGGAAGCAATTTCACGGAATTTTATAGCCTAAGAACCAAGTCGTGAATCAAGGCAGTTTTAAATGACAACAGTGGACGCGTCAGAGAAGCAGCCAGGCCGGTAGACCTTAGATGCTATCCGATCTCTGAATGGAGAGAAAAGGGGACATGACCGCTCCTAGGACAGCCTGGGCTACAGAATGAGTTTCAGGAAAGGCTCCAAAGCTACAAAGAGAAACCCTGTCTCAAAAAATCACGAAAGAAAAAAGAAAAAAAAAGAGATCTAGGAGAGGAGGCAGCCAAGAGACCAAGAGAGCCCGTGTCCAAAAATGGCTGCATTGTATTGGGATCAGAAGCTGGGAGAAGGGAAGGATAGGGAGCGGAGTGAGAAGGGCTGGGAGGGACTACACACAGGTACTGAGTGATGCTGGGAAGAGAGCAGGACAAAGTCCACTTTGATATGTCAGTAAGCACCTCAGTCAGCCATTGGTCCTGGGCTGCTTTGAGACCTGACATCTCAGCCCACAGGTAGAGAATAGTGTTTTATTAAATTAACACCTTCCTAAAGTTTGGATTTTTTTTTCTTATATGTTTATTAAGATGTTAGATCTGGCTGGGTGGTGGGCAAGCAATAGCTCTTTGTGAGCAGGAGGCTAAGGACACTCTGAGAGAAAGTTTAATTAATTAAATCCCAGACCTAATTCCAAACCCCCACATCCATTGAACTTTTGTTTTGGGTTTTGTTTTTTTGGTGTTGTTATTGTTTTATTTTTTGAGACAAGGTTTCTCTGTGTAGCCCTGCCTGTCCTGGAACTCATTCTGTAGACCAGGCTGGCCTCGAATGCAGAGATCCACCTGCGCCACCACCCCCCAGCTTGAAGTTTTAATCAGTACACCAGCCTTTGCGCACACACAGCTTCTTTCCAGGAATTCTCTTTGACAGTAGGAACTTGACTAAAGACAAATAAGGAAAAACTGAGTAAAGTCTCTCTGGAGCTTTGCTTGTTTTTAGCTTTAAAAATCTCTCATTTCAAGCTGGCAGTGGTGGTGCCTACCTTTAGTCCCAGCACCTGGGAGGCAGAGGCAGGCAGATCATTAGTTTCAGGAGCTGGGGAGATAACTCAGTGGATTGAGGGCCACAGTTTGAATCTCCAGCACCTGCAGAAAAACAGAGCAGGCACACCAGCCCACCTATAATCCCGCTACTCAAGAGATCCCCTGACGTGCTAGACTAGTGAATCAGGAGAGCTCCCAGTCCAGAGAGACCCCGCCTCAATAAATAAAACGAGAAACAGTTGAGGAAGACAGCCTGTGGCCTCCAAACACTCTTGCAAACAGGCATGCACACATATACTACACACACACACACACACACACACACACACACACAGAGAGAGAGAGAGAGAGAGAGAGAGAGAGAGAGAGAGAGAGAGAGAGAATCACTCATTTCCAAAGGTCACCCATTAGGATCTCACTAAGTTGGCCACAGATTTCACCTCTGACTGAAACACCCACTACTTCAAAACTACGGTTTTCACTGTCTCCACCAGGTCCACAGTAAAAGACGGCTTCAGCATCTTAGGTGTCAACACAAGAAACACAGCTCTCATCTCAAAGAGAACAGGAGGTAGTTTATTCTAGAACCAAATTAGACTGACCATGGCTCAGAAAACATGGAACTCATTTATCCCAGGTTCCACGTTCCCTTTGAAATTGGTCTCATGACATTTTACAGTAACAGAACAAAGTCATAACCCGAGTTTTGAGAGTCAGGTCAATCCGAGCCTTTCTCAGAGGCCCTGGTGAAAGACAAGAAGAACCTAGTTCTGTGTCCTTTGCCCAGGGCCAGTCTTGGCAAGGTTTAGTCTAGGGTCAGGGCCTTGAAGGGTTAAGAATTCAGTTCCTGGAAATGTGGCTTTTCCCTGAAGAGACTGGATTTATCAGTCCCGAGACCGTTGTGTGCTGGTTCCTGACACCCTTGAGATGCTCCGGGTTCCCCTTATGCAACATTGCTTGCTTAGCTTTCTGCTGACTTTGACCCATTTCTCCCCCTCTGGACTGTGTGTAAGATGCTGTACTTCTCACTAAACATGCTCGCCTGAGCCGTCAGCCTGGGTGAGGCGTCCTAATCTCAAATTTGTTGTCTTCTTTATTTTCTCATGCCATGGTCATGCCATGGTCCCATTCCACAATCCCCATAGGACTTGTCACTGAAGAATGACCTGCTGGCACAGGTCAGTCAAGGCAAGTTTAAAACACATTGATGGATAAATCAGAAAGAAGGTTACAGAAATATGGGGTAATCTCTCCTCTAGGCCTCAGATACATACGAGCGTTTGGGTTGGTGGAAGACAGTGGTCTACTAAGTTAATAGGTTCTGAAAGGTTTTTATCTGTTTTGTCTATTAACCATAGTTCTGACACACAAGTGGGCGAAGAATGGCTGTTTAGGAAGAAAGCTAGCCCCAAATACGGTAGTTAGGCTCCATCCCTGCCGCATTTCAGCCTCCTCACCGCCCTTTTAACCAGTCAGCCTCTGCAAACACAGCTTCTTTTCTGTTCACAGAGGCAAAGGTACAACTTGTTAAACTTATTAATCAGTAACTTTTCCCTTGATGTGCAGAACTCGAAGTAACTTTTCTCTAGATGTGAAGAACTCCCAGTAACTTTTCCCTAGATGTGCAGAACTCGATAGGACAGGCTTCAGATAACATCAAAATTTGTACCAAAAACTTGATAATCAGGGCTGGAGAAATGACTCAGCAGTTAAGACCATTTGGATTTGCAGATGACCCTGGTTCAGTTCTCAGCACCAACCTGGTGATTCATAAACATCCTTAACTAGTTCCAGGAAATTCAACCTCCTGTTTTGACTCCAGCACGCCCCTGTTCACCTAAGGTACCCTTCCTTGGCCAAGGCCATGCAGACTGCTGTAGGGTAGAAGTGAACGGCTGCAGTTTAGTTAATAAGGTCGCTTTCACCCATGTGGAAAACAGCTGCCTAGGACAAGATGAAATTTCAGAGTGGTTTGAATTTGGGGGCTGGCTCAGTGGTTAAAAGCACTGGCTGCTCTTCCAGAGGACCTGGGTTCAAATTCCAGCCCCCACATGGCAGTTAACAACTGTCTATAACTCCAGTTCAAGGGAATCTGATCTCATCACTCCAGTCCCAGGGGATCTGGCCTCCTCAGGCACTACATACGTGTAGGCAAATACTCATACACATGATATATGCAACTCTGGGGGAAAGGTATCCTGACTGTTCAGAAGACTCAGGCCTGGAGCTGCTGGGACAGCCCAGCTCTGGAGGGAAAGGTATCCTGACTGTTGGGAAGTCAGGCTACACCTGGTGCAGTGGGGGATGGTCTCCCCCACAGGATAGAGCAATCCTGCTCCTCTCCTGAAGAGCTGCTACAGCTGAGTTTTGCTCAGCCCCCACTTAAGGGGGCTTCCCAGCAGAGCTCTGCTTCTTCTCTGGCCCAAGATGTTGCTTCTTTTGCTTCACTTTGCTAAAGGGGAAACCCCTGCAGAAATGTAGCACTCTCCTCCAGCTCTGGTAAAAAGTTTTTAATTTTTCTGCTTCACCTTGCTCAGTCCCCTAAGGGACTTCTCAGCAAGATTCTTCCGTTCAGCTCCGCCTTGCTCAGCCCCCTAAGGGAACATCTCTGCAAGGATTTTTTATGCTCAGTCCCCTAAGGGATGTTGTAGCCAGGTTCTTTTCTGTGCCAGCAAATGAAGAGATCTTCACACCCAAAACTCTTTTGAGAAAGAATTTTTTTGGGAAGGAGGAGTCCAGGAGAGTGGCTGCCTCTACTAGGGTGGAGAAGAACAGCCCACAACTGAGCAGGCAGGGTGGTTTATATAGGATTTTTTTTTTTTTTCTGAGACAGGGTTTCTTTGTGTAGTTTTGGTACCTGTCCTGGATCTTGCTCTGCAGACCAGGCTGGCCTTGAACTCACTGGAGATCCACCTGCCTCTGCCTCCCGAGTGCTGGGATTAAAGGCGTGCACCACCACCACCCAGCATATATAGGATTTCTTATGGGTAGGTTTCTCCAAGGAGAAGATTTTCTCCCCAAGGATTGGTTAGGTTTTTGTTGTTGTTGTTTTGTTTTTGTTTTCTCAGTGATTGGTTAGTTTTGTGTGTTAGGGGCAGAGATGGCCTTGATTTCAGAGCCAAACTATGTTTCTTTCACTGGCCTTTCTTAGCTTTTTGTCTCTAATTCTAATGCTAGGGAATATTTCTTTCACTGGCTCTGATTCCAGGGACAAAGTGTGTTTCTTTGGCACTGGTTTCAGAGTCAGGGCATGTTTCTTTGGTTCTGGGTTTGTGGATAAATTGTTTCTTTCTCTGGATCAGGTCCCAGATCCAGGGTGTGTTTCTTTCCCTGGTTCTGGGCTCCAGGGTCAGGGTGGGTTTCTTTAGCCAGCCCCCTTTCCCTACACCATATTCTGTAGGTCTTTAAAAGATTTGAAGACCATCTATCTATCTAGACTGTATCTCTATATGATTTGGAAAGCATAACTAACATATCTACAAATTTGGTTATTATAAATGACTAACCACTAACCTATATTTTCTGATTATCCTTATAGTTTATAATAACAGCTTTCAAAAACGAGAATTTTACCTTACATTTTTAAATAAACTGCATAGATACAATACCTTAAACAAGAATAGAAACATATATACAATATGTTGTAACAAAAATAACCTTAATTATCAATATACAAAAACTCTTTTTGCATATATATATATATATGCAAAATTTTCCAGGCGGCAGTGGCGCATGCCTTTAATCCCAGCACTCAGGAGGCAGAGCCAGGTGGATCTCTGTGAGTTCAAGGTCAGCCTGGTCTACAGAACGAGATCCAGGACAGGCACCAAAACTACACAGAGAAACTCTGTCTCAAAAAAAATTGTATCAATATTCTATCATCCCTTAAATGATAATAAACATCCATAACCCACCCAATAACCAACAACCACCCAT
>CABHPP010116024.1:0-18202 GCA_902168425.1 Peromyscus attwateri
GTGTGTGTGTGTGTGTGTGTGTGTGTGTGTGTGCGCGTGCACAAGTGTGTGTGTATGTGTGTGTGTGCATGCGCGTGCATGCATGCACACATGCAATTACCTGGAGAGAATAAAAATTGAGTTGAATTTAGTAAGTAGAAAATTTTTAGGAGATTTCCTGGGGAAAACTGATAGAAATTGAGAGGTAAGGGAGACACTTGAGGAGGGAAAGGATGAAGTGTGAGGTTAGATGGTGATGCATGCTTAAAAATAAAAGATATCTACAGTTTAAAGACAAAAGGAATTCTCAATTGAAATTAAAATAAGACAATAGGACATATTTGAAGAGACAAAAGCTCCCAGTTTATTGCCTAATTTGATATTTCCTCAGTGCTATAAAACATCAAATACATAGGAAAATTGTTCTAACACTGTCAAGTCAAGGCATCTGTAATAGACCAGATTGCCCTAGACTGTACAATACTTTGGGGAGAGCTCATACCAAGAAATACCACCAGCATCACAATAACACACTAGCTGCATTGAAATATGCTTCCACAATGTGAGCAGCTCAGCATCTTTAAAAATTTATTATTATATTTTTATTATGTAAATTTTTTAAAATTTAGATATATTTTGATCATATTTTTCCTCTTTTCCAAGTCCTTCCAGATCCTCTCCCTCTCACTTTGCAACCAAATTTAAATTCTTCTTCAAAAAATAACAAGTCAATACAACACCCAAATCCCCCCCAAAAGCAAGAAAACAAAATAAAATCACCAACCCCCCAAAACTGTAACCAAATAAAAACACAGAATAAAATTGTGGAGTCCATTATATGTTGGTCAACTACTGAGCATGAGAACTGCCCTGTGTTATTGATATCCCCAGTGCCATTCTATTGAAGAAAGTTGATTTTCCCTCTCTGACCATGTATAATTGAGAATTCAGTTGTTTAACATTTACCCTAGTAACTGAGTATTCCTTCCTTCCTTCCTTCCTTCCTTCCTTCCTTCCTTCCTTCCTTCCTTCCTTCCTTCCTTCTTCCCTTCTTTCCTTTCCTAAAATTTTAGCAAAATAAAATATAATAAGATAAACAAAAATCAAAGGTGGGTGAGAAAAAACAACAGAAGGAAAAGAGGCCAAGAGAAGGCACCAGAATCAGAGATTCACTCGGATTCCCATAAAAGCACTAAAATGAAAGCCATAATAGGTATGCACAGGACCTGGTACAGACCTTTACAGACACTGTGCATGCTGCCCCAGCCTCTGTAAGTTCAACTGAACTTTTCTCAGTTGATTTAGAGGGCTTGTTTTCTTGTTGTCCATCTCCTCTGACTCTTACATTCATTCAGCCTCAACTTCTCCATGTTTCCCTGAGCTTAGAGAGAAGGGATTTGGTGGAAACATTCCATTTAGGGCTGAGTGTTCCAAGGTCTCTCATTCACTGTGTAATGTCTGGTTATTAGTCTTGGTATTTTTTCCCATCTACTCCTGGGGGAATTTTCTCTGATAATGGTTGAACAAAGCAGAATATCATTAAGAGTCATTTTACCACTACATTCTCTCTCTCTCTCTCTCTCTCTCTCTCTCTCTCTCTCTCTCTCTCTCCTCTCCCTCTCTTAAGATGAGTATTATTTGGTTTTTTCTAGGTCCCTAGGATATCTAGTCTTAGATTATTGGTCACTTAAGCAGTATTGGGTATGGGTTCTATCTCCTGGAGTGTGCCCTAAGTAAAATAAGTTATTGGTTGGTTATTCCCAAAAGATTTGTGTCACAGTAGATTATCTTGCTGACAGTATACCACTCTAGATAAAGGGTTTTTGGCTGGCTTGATGTTTACATTTCTCTTTTGAGAGTATTCAGTTCATGTTAGTGTGGCAAAGAAACTGGAACATAGTGGTGAAGGTTCTGTGGATGTAGCAGCTCAACATCTTCATCTTCAACGAGTCAAGTAGGTGTTGTCTCAGCAATGGGGCCTCACCGTCAGCTTGTGGAGAACCACCTATAGTTTCATCTATAGTCTGGGGGTATTTGGTGATTTTTGTGGGGCCCCCTTGGCCAAACACTCAATTAAATGTAATCCAATCTAGGTACTGGTAGCTTTATTTGGTAACAAGAGATTGCTATTTGGGATTCTGTCTTCCACATTACTTTTCAATTTCATTTAGATTGCTTAATTTTTTTAAAATAAAAATTAAAAAATACATTGCTTTCATATATGTATAGATTTTTAGTAAGTTTCTACTTTATTAGGTTCCCATATTACTCATCCCTTAATTTCAGCAGCCTTCCTCTGTATTGCCTCCTAGTACCCCCTCTTTGTTCCCCTCCCACTTGATCATCCCATTCTAGTTCCCTTATCCATCCATAATTATCTTTTCCTAATAGAATCTATGATTTCCCTTTATCCCCTTACTCTAAACCTACTCTCTGTGGTACTATGTATTGTATATTGGTTATCATTGAGTTAAAGGTAATATTCACATATAAGTGAATACATCTCATATTTATGTTTCTGGGTTACCTCATTCAGTATGACTTTTTCTAGTTGCATCTACTTACCTGAACATTTCATCATTTTGTATTTTTAATGGCCTATTCAAATTTCATTTTGTAAATGCAGCACATTTTCTCATGCCATTCTTCTGTTGAGGTACATCTGGGTTGTTTCTAATCACTGGCTATTATGAAAAGAGTAGCAATGGACATTGTTGAGCAAGTATCTCTGTTGCAGGATGAGCATCATTAGGGTATATGGTACAGTTGGATTTTGAGGTAGATCAATTCCCATCTTCATGAGGAACTGCCACAGTAATTTTCATAGTGGCTGTATGAGTTTACATTCCCACCAAGAATGAGTGTTCCACTTACTTAACATCTTGCCATAGTGAGTGGTCACTTGATTCACTATCGCTCTGACATGTGTAAGATGAAATCTCAAAGTAGTTTAGATTTGCATTCCCTGATGACTAAGGATGTTGAACATTTCTTTAAGTGTTTTTGTGCCAAATGGGATTCCTCTGTTGAGAATTCTGTGTAGATCTATACCCTTTTCTAAATTGCTTTCCTTGTTGTTGATGATTTCTTTATATGTAGTTTATTGAGTTCTTAATATATTTTAGATATTAGCCCTTTGTCAGATGTGTAGCTGATGAAAACCTTTTCCAATTCTATAGGCTTCCACTTTGTTCCAATGATGATGTCCTTTTAGATACAGAAGCTCCTCAGTTTCATGAAGTTCCATTTATTAATTCTTGACCTTAGTGCCTGTGACAATGGTGTTCTGTTCAGTAAGTCTTTTCCTGTGCCAATGAATTTTAAGCTACTCCACACTTTCTTTTCTATCAGGTTCAGTGTATCTGGTTTTATGTTGAGGTCTTTGATCCATTTTGAGCTGAGTTTTGTGTAAAGTTTTAAATATGGATCTATTTGGATTCTTGTATGTGTAGCCATACAGTTTGACCAGAACTCTTTGTTGAAGATGCTGTCTTTTTCCAGTGTTTATTTCTGGCCTCCTTATCAAAAATCAGGTGTCTTTATTTATGTATGGGTCTCCAGTTGGATTTCATTAATCAGTGTGTCTGCATTTATGACAATACCATGCTGTTTTTTTTATTACTATGGCTTTGTAGTACAACCTGAAATCTGGTATTGTGACACATTTAGGTCTTTGATTGTTCAAATTTTAGTTATTCTGGTTTTTTTTTTTTTTTTGTGTGTGTGTGTGTGTGTATGTGTGTTTCTACATGAATCTGAAAATTACTCTCTCAAGATCTTTGGAGAATTTTGCTGGAATTCTGATGGGAATTGCAGTGAATCTGTAGATTGCTTTCAGTAGTGTGGCTAATTTTCCTATAATAATTATACTGATACATAAGCGTATGAGAGCTTTCCATCTTCTATCTTCTTGAATTTCTTTCTTCAATGACTTGAAGTTTCTAATCATGTAATTCTTTCACTTTCTTGGTTAGAGATACCACAAGATATTATACATTACATAAAGGTATTGTGAAAGGTGTGATCCCCAGATTTCTTTCTCAGTCTGTTTATCACTTGTATAAAGGAGGGCTACTGATTTTTGAGAGTTAATTTTTAATCCAGCTACTTTGCTCAAATTGTTTACCAGCTGTCAGAGTTTCCTGGTGGAATTATTTTGGGTCATTTATGTATACCATAAAATCATCTGCAAAAAAAGATATTTTCACATTTGATCTCCTTTGGTTGTCTTATTACTGTAGCTAAGACTTCAAGTACTATACTTAATAGGTATGGAGAGAGTAGACAACCCAGTCTCATTCTGGATTTTAGTGGGATTGCTTTGAGTTTCTGTCCATTTAAGTTAATGTTGGCTATGGATTTGATATAAATCACCTCTATTATTTTGAGGTATGTCCCTTGTATACCTGATCTCTCCAGGACTTTTATCATGAAGATTAGTTGGATTTTCTCAAGGCCTTTTCTTTATCTAATGAGATGATCATGTGGTTTTTGTATTTTAATTTGTTTATATGGTTGATTATATTTGTCAATTAATTTATGTTAGACCATTCGTGCATCTTGGGATGGTGAATGATCTTTTTGTTGTGTTCATAGATTCAACTGGCAAATAATTTATTGAATATTTTTGCCTATGAGTGCATAAGGGAAATTGATCTGTAATTCTCTTTAGTTTTGGAGTCTTCATGTGGTTTCAATATCAGGGTGACTATGGCTTAATCAAATGAATTGGGCAATTTTTCTTCTGTTTCAGTTTTGTAAAATAATTTGAGGAGTATCTGAATGAACTCTTCTTTGAAAGTCTGGTAGGATTCTGTTCTAAAACCATCTGCCCTGGAATCATTTTTGTTGGGAGACTTTTAATGATTGCTTCTATTTCACTAAGGGTTAAGGGTTGTTTAAATTGTTTACCTGATATTGATTTAAATTTGGTAAGTAATATATATTGAGGAAAATTATCCATTTCTTTTATATTTTTCAAGTTGTTGAAATAAAGGTAAAATAAAAGTATGTTCTTTTAATTCTCTGGATTTCCTAGATGCCTTGTTTGCCCCCTGTAGTGGGTAGCCATTCCAGCTTTGGTCTGGAAGTTCCAACCCCCACTGAGGCTTCGTTAACTATCACGCCTTCAAGGCGGGACTAAGGGAGGGCCTGAAGACCTGAGATCAGGACACGTGGGCGCTCTCTTGTTTCCTGGACCTGGACATGAGAGGTAGACCGAGGAGAGTTCTCCAGAGAACACCGCCAGACTATGCTGTGTCATTTCCAGAACCCGCCACCTACCTATCCCTTCATTTGTAAGTTACCCACTAAATCCTTTTCATTTCCAATTTTGTTTATTTGGATAATTTCTCTCTCTTTTTAGTTAACTTGGATACAAGTTTTTAAATCTTATTTTCTCAAAGAACAAACTTTTCTGTGTATTGTTTCCTTGTATTTTTTGTTGTTTCTAATTTATTGATTTCAGCCCTGAATTTGATTATTTCTTGCTATCTATTCCTTTTGGGCATGATTTCTTCTTTTTGTTCTAGAGCTTCTCATGTGCTATTAAGTTGCTAATATGAGATTACTCCTTTTTTATGTAGTCATTTAGTGCTATGAACTTGCCTCTTAGAACTGCCTGCATTTTGTCCCATAAGTTCAGGGATGTTGTGGTTTCATTCAATTCTAGAAAGTCTTTGATTTTTTTTATTTCTGTCTTACTCATTTTCCTTTCAGTAGAGATTGTTCAATTTTCATGAATTTTTAAGCTTTCTGTTGTTGTTGATGTCCACCTTTATTTAATCCATGGTGGTCTGATAGGATGCAGGGACATATTTCAACTTTCTAGCATCTGTTGTGACTTTTATATCCAATTATGCAGTCAATTTTAGAGAAAGTTCCATGAGGTGCAGAGAAGATGTATTCTTTTGTGTTTGGGTAAAATGTTCTGTAAATATCTCTTACGTCCATTTGATATATATAATCTATAAGCTCTAGTGTTTTTCTGTTTAGTTTTTGTCTAGAAGACCTGTATATTGGTGCAAGTGGGGTATTGAAGCCTCACTATATCAGTGTTTGAGGGATGATATCTGATTTAAACTTTAATAGTGTTTCTTTTACAATCATGGGTGCACAGATGTTAAGAAATGAAACATTGCCTTAGTGGATTTTTCCTTTGATGAGTATGTAGTGTCCTTCTCTTTTGTTTAGATTAGTTTTGATTTGAAGTCTGTTTTGTCAGATACTAAAAGGCTACACCAGCTTTTTCTTAGTCCATTTGCTTGGAATATCTTTTTTCCAACCCTTTCCCCCAAGGTGATAGCTATCCTTGTTAAGATGTGGTACTTGGATGCAGTAGAGGATGAATCCTGTTTTTGCATCCATTCTCTTAGTCTATTCTCTTTATTGAGGGAATTGAGACCATTGATGTTGAAAAATATCAATGACTAATGACAGTTTATTTCTTTTCCATTCTTCCTTCTTTTCTTTCTTTTTCTTTCTTCCTTCCTTTCTCTCTTATTTCCTTTTTTCTTTGTGTGTGTGTGTGTGTGTGTGTGTGTGTGTGTGTGTGTGTGTGTGTGTGTTTTCCCTCTTTTGACTTTGCTAGTCTAGGATTATTCATTCACTGTGTTTATTTCTATGTAATCAACCTGTTTAGGTTGGGGTTTACTTTTTAGGAACTTCCTTCAGGCTCATTGTGAATAGATATTGATTATATTTGGTTTTATCATGGAATGTTTTATTTCCTCCATTTGTGCTGTTTAAAAATTTTGCTGGGTATAGTAGTCATAGCTGGCTTTTGTGGTCCATTAGAGACTGCAGCATATTTTATTAGGTCCTTCTGGCTTTTAGAGTCTCCATCGAGAAGTCAGGTGTACTTCTTATAGTCTGTATTTATATGTTATTTGGTCTTTTTCCCTTGCAGCTTTTAATATTCTTTCTTTATTTTTAATATTTTGATTATTATGTGCTGAGTGGACTTTCTTTTCTGGTCCAATCTATTTAGTCTTCTGTTTGCTTCTTTTAGATTTTCCAATTCTGTGGAGTACATGTTTTTGAAGTGTGATCAAATAATTCTCTGGATTTCTTCAGTATCTGCTGTTATGTCCTCCATTTCATTTCTCATTTTGTTGATTTGGATATTCTCTGTCTGCCTTTTGGTTAGTTTAGATAAGGGTTTGTCTATCTTGTTGATTTTCTCAAAGAACCAACTCTTCGTTTCATTGATTCTTTGTATTGTTTTCCTTGTTTCTATTTTATTGATTTCAGCTCTCAATTTGATTATTTCCTGTCATCTACTCCTTCTGTGTGAGTTTACTTCTTTTTGTTCTAGGGTTTTCAAGTATACTGTTAAGTCACTAGTGTGAGATTTCTCCAAATTCTTTATGTTGGCACTTAGTGCTATGAACTTTTCACTTAGCATTGCTTTAATAGTGTCCCATAAGTTTGAGTATGTCATACATTCATTTTCATTGAATTCTAGGTAATCTTTAAATTCTTTCTTTATTTCTTCCTTGACCCAGTGGTGATTCCATTGAGCATTATTCAGTTTCCCTGAGTTTATAGGATGTCTGTAATTTGTGTTGTTGTTGAACTGCAACTTTAAGCCATGGTGATCCAATAAGATACAGGTGGTTATTCTAATTTCTTTGTATCTGTTGAGATTTGCTTTGTGACTGAGTATATGGTCAATTGTAGAAGTTTTGTGAGATGCTGAGAAGAGGGTATATTCTTTTGTGTTTGGGTGTAATGTTTTATAGATGTCTCTTAAGTCCATTTGAGTCATAATATCTGTTAGTGCTTTTATTTGTCTGTTAATTTTCTGTCCAGAAGAACTGTCCATTGGTGAGAGTAGGGTGTTGAAATCTCCCACTACTAGTGTGTGGGGTTTGATGTGTGATTTAAACTTCACTAAAGTTTCTTTTACAAATGTTGGTGCCATTGTATTTGGGGCATAAGTGTTCGGGATTAAAATTTCATCTTGATGGATTTTTCCTGTGATGAATATGAAATGTCTTTCTCCATCATTTTTGATTAATTTTAGTTTGAAGTCTATTTTGTTAGATATTAGAATAGCTATACCAGCTTGTTTCTTAGGCCCATTTGATTGGAAAATCTTTTCCCAACCCTTTATTCTGAGGTAATGTCTGTCTTTGATGTTGAGGTGTGTTTCTTGTTTGCAGCAGAAGGATAGATTATGTATTTGTACTCATTCTGCTAGCCTGGGTCTTCTTTCTTTTTCAATACAGGGTTTCTCTGTGTAGCTTTGGTGCCTTTCCTGGAATTCATTCTGTAGCCCACGCTGGCCTTGAACTCACAGAGATCTGCCTGGCTCTGCCTCCCAAGTGCTGGGATTAAAGGCATGTGTCACCACCACCTGGCTGCCTGTGCCTTTTTATAGGCAAATTGAGTCCATTGATATTAAGAGATATTAATGACCAGTGATTGTTACTGTTATTTTTTTTTATGGGTGGTGGTGATAGTGTGTGTGTATTTCCCTTCTTTGGGTTTGCTGGTGTGAGATTGTGTATTGCCTTTGTTTTTGTTGGTGTAGCTAACTTCTTTGGGTTAGAGTTTTCCTTCTAGTACTTTCTGTAGGACTGGTTTTATGGATATGTATTGTTTAAATTTGGTTTTGTCATGGAATATCTTGTTTTCTCTGTTTATGGTGACTAAAAGTTTTGCTGAGTATTGTAGTCAGGGCTGGCATCAATGGTCTCTTAGTATCTGCAAAACATCTGTCTAGGACCTTCTAGCTTTCAGAGTCTCCATTGAGAAGTTGGCTATAATTCTGATAGGTCTGCCTTTGTATGTTACTTGTCTTTTTCCTTAGTTGCTCTTAATATTTTTTCTTTATTCTGTATGTTTAGTGTTTTGATTATTATGTGGCAAGGAGACTTTTTTGGGTCTCATCTATTTAATTTTCTTATACTTTCATAGGCATGTCTTTCTTTAGTTTGGAAAAGTTTTCTTCTATGATTTTGTTGAATATATATTTTCTGTGCCTTTGAGCTGGAATTTGTCTCCTTCTTCTATCCCTGTTATTGTTAGATTTAGTCCTTTCATGGTGTCTCAAATTTACTAGATGTTTTGTGTTAAGAATATGTTGGATTTAACATTTTCTTTGATGAATCTATTTCCTCTATTGTATCTACAAAGAAAGAGATCTACAGACCAATCCCCTTCATGAACATTGATGCAAAAATACTCAATAAAATATTGGCAAAACAAATCCAAGAACACATCAAACAAATCCACCATGATCTAGTAGGCTTCATTCAAGAGATGCATAGATGGTTCAACATACGAAAATCTGTCAATGTAATCCACCATATAAAAAAAATGAAATAAGAACATGATCATCTCATTAGATGCTGAAAAAGCCTTCAACAAAATCCAACATCCCTTCATGATAAAGGTCTTGGAGAGATCAGGGATACAAAGAACATGACTAAATATAATAAAGGCAATATACAGCAAGCTGATAGCCAACATTAAACAAAATGGAGAGAAACTCAAAGTGATTCCATGAACATCAAGAACAAGAGAAGGCTGTCTGCTCTCTCCATATCTGTTCAATATAGTTCTTGAAGTTCTAGCTAGAGCAATAAGACAACAAAAGGAGACCATGGGATAGAAATTGGGAAGGAAGAATTCAAACTTTTGCTGTTTGCAGATGGTATGATAGTATACATAAGTGACCCCAAAAATTCTACCGAAGAACTCCTACAGCTTATAAACACCTTCAGTAATGTGTCAGGATACAAGATTAACAAAAAAATGTAGCTTTCCTATATACCAATGATAAAAGGGATGAGAAAGAAATCAGAGAAACATCACACTTTACAATGGCCACAAACAACACAAAATATTTTGGAGTGACTCTAACCAAACAAGTGGAAGACCTGAATGACAATAATTTTCAGTCTGTGAAGAAAGAAACTGAATAAGACATCAGAAAATGGAAGGATCTCCTATGCTCTTGAATAGGTAGATCAATATAGTAAAAATGGCAATCTTACCAAAAGCAATCTACAGATTCAATGCAATCCCCATCAAAATCCCAACACAATTCTTCACAGATCTTGAAAGAACAATACTCAACTTCATATGGAAAAACAAAAACCCAGGATAACCAAAACTATCCTATACAATAAAGAAAGTTCTGTATGCATCACCATCTTTAACTTCAAGTTCTACTATAGAGCTATAGTAATAAAAACAGACATGTGGATCCATGGAATTGAAGACCCTGATATTAATCCACACTTCTATGAACTTTTATGACTTTTGACAAAGAAGCCAAAATTGTACAATGGAAAAATGAAAGCATCTTAAACAAATGGTGCTGGTATATTTGAATGTCGATGTGTAGAAGAATGCAAATAGATCCATAACTGTCACCATGCTCAAAACTCAAGTCCAAGTAGATCAAAGACCTCAACATAAATCCTATTACACTGAACCTGATAGAAGAGAAAAGGGGAAGTAGCCTTGAATGCTTTGGCACAAGAGAACAATTCCTAAATATAACACCAGTAGCAAAGACACTGGGAGCAACAATTAGTAAGTGGGACCTTCTGAAACTGAGAAGCTTCTGCAACGCAAAGTATACTATCAATAAGACAAAATGATAGCCTACAGAATGGGAAAATATCTTCACCAATCCTACATCTGACAGTATGCTGATCTCTAAAATATGTAAAGAACTCAAGAAACTAGATATCAAAATATCAAATAATTCAATTAAAAATGGGATGTAGAGCAAAACAGAGAATTCTCAATAGAAGACTCTCAAATGGCCTAAAAATTTTTAAGGAATTGCTCCATATCCTTAGTCATCAGGGAAATGCAAATCAAAATGATGTTCAGATACCATCTTTCACATATCAAAATGGCTAATATTAAAAACACTGAGAATAGTTTATGTTGGAGAGCACATAGAGTAAGGTGAACACTCCCCCATTGCTAGTTCGATTCAATGTTATACAACCACTTTGGAAATAAGTATGGTAGTTTCTCAGAAAATTTGGAATCAATCTACTTCAAGACCCAGTGATATCACTCTTGGGCATATATCCAAAAAGTACTCAATCATACCCAATGGCACTTGCTCAACTATGTTCATAGCAGCAATATTCATAATAACCAGAATCTGGAACAGCCTAGTTGCCCATCAACTGGAGAATGGATGAAGAATATGTGGTACATTTACACAATGGAGTATTACTCAGCAGTTAAAAAAACAAACAAACAAAAAAACAATGACATCATGAAATTTGAAGGCAAGTGGTGGAACTTGAAAAAAATCATCCTGAGTGAGGTAACACAGATCCAGAAAGACAAACATGGTATTTACTCACTCATAAGTCAATATAAATATGAAGCAAAGGACAACCAGGCTACAATCTGCAACCCCAGAGAATAGGTAACCAGGAGAATCCTAAGAGGGAAAGGCATAGATTGCCATGGGTGGAGGAAATAGATAAGATTTCCTGGGTAAACCTGCAGGACATGGGGAGAGGGGTCTGGGTGGAGAAATGAGAATATGAGGGAATGGGATGGTCAAGTAGGAGGATGAAAGGAGAAGGAAAGGAATGAAAGAGATATCTTGATGGGAGGAGCCATTATGGGGTCAGGGAGAAACCTGGTGCTAGGGAAATTCCCAGAAATCCACAAGGATGACCCTAGGTAAGACTCTTAGCAATAGTGGAGAGAGTGCCTGAACTGACCTTCCCCTGTAGTCTGATTGGTGACTACCCCAACTGTCATCATCCAGTGTCTTATGGAAGCAGATGCAGAGATCCTCAGCTAAACATAGGGCTGAGCACCTGAAGTCCAGTCAAAGAGAGGGAGGAGAGTTTGTATGAAAGGAGAGGTCAAGATTATGATGGGGAAAGCCACAGTGACAGCTGACCCAAGCTAGAGAGGGAGCTCAAGGACTCTGGGTGGATGGCTAGGGAGCCTTCAAGGGACTGAACCAGGCCCTGTGAATGTGGGTAACAGTTGTGTGGCTTGGTTTGCTTGTGGGGCTCCTGGTAGTAAGGACTTGAATTTATCCCTGGTGCATGAACTGGCTTTTTGGAGCCCACTCCCTATGGTGGGATACCTTGCTCAGGCTTGATGCAGGCATGAGGGTCTTGGACCTGCCTCAATTTGATGTACCACACTTTTTTAACTTCCCATGGGAGGCCTTACCCTCTCAGAGGAGTGGATGGTTGTGGGACTGAGGGGAATGGGAAGGAGTGGGATGAGGGAAAGGAATAGAACTGTGGTTGGTATGTAAAATGAAAAAAATAATTTAAAATAAAATCATACATACATATATATATATATATATATATATATATATATATATATATATCTGCCTGCAACTTTTGAATTGAAACCTCATAGTTTTTCTCAATCACTCTAGACATTACTTTTTAGAGACACGGCTCTGTCTAAACCTGGAGCCCACTAATTCAGCAAGGCTAACTGAGCATTAAGCCCCAGGAATAGCTCTTACAAGAGCCAATTGTGGCCAGAAATAAAGGTCAAGATTGGTACTGAAGCAAGGGTGTGTGTCAACTTAAGCTCTTCCACCTCGTGCATCATCTCATGAGTACTGACTTGGCTCTAAGCTTCTGTAAATAGCAAAAACTCAGCTCCTTCACAGTGTATGCCTGAAAACTTTGCTTCCTCTTTTCTTTGCAAAGATTACTAGTTCAGGCTAAAGGAAGACTTTGTTTTTGGTTTTTTTGAGGGGGGGGTCTCTTTTAGTCTTCCACTCTGCACAGCACTCATATCAGAGGAAAAATAAGAAGCTATGTAAAGAAAATATTTTATATTGGGGCTAATGTCTAGCTTAATCACACTGCTTTGCAGTTTGCTGCCTATGTGTTATCTTCAAGATACTACTATTTTTTCAGTGCATGGGTATGAACACATGCCTCAGGTATTATCTTCAGGAACACCATTCACTTCCTTTGGGTCAAGGTCTTTGACTGGACCAATACTCACCAATTACGTTAGTTTGGCTGGCCTTAGGCTTTCTTCTCTCTGCTTTCCCAGTTCTGGCATTATAACTTGCTATCTCAAAGGCACAGTGTTAAAAAAGAACACTTTTTAAAAATTGTGTGTAGGTGTTTGGTATGTGCAAGTGAGTACAAGTGCTAGCAGAGGCCAGCTAGAGAACATCTACTTGAAGCTGGATTACAGGAAATGGTGAGATGCCCAGTGTAGATACTGAGATCCAAACTTGGGTCTTCTGAGAGAGAAGTATGCTCTCTCAACTGCTGATCCCTTTATCCATCTCACTAGGCCCAAAATTTTCACATGGCCTCTCAAGATGGAACTCAGGTTTTCATTCTTGCAAGGTAAATACTTAACTGAGCCATCTCCCCAGTCTCAGATGAAACTTTTGTTTTCTTTTTCATGTTTATTTTGTATATTTTAATTTTATTTAGTGAATTAAACCTTATGCAAACTTGCTTACAAAGAAACAGAATTCCATAGTTGATAATATGCTTCACTTTTCTGACAATAATTAGTTGACTGAGCAGATGTCCTCAATCATGACAGACTCACACATGTTTGTACTTAGATGAAGTCTTCTAAAACCCATGATGGTGCTCACAGACACCTAGCTTTTATACGAAGAGGGGGTATACTCCCAGACATATTTAAAGCAAACAGAACTAAAAGATTTTATGTTCTGTACAATTTATCTTTTTTCCATTATTCTTTATTAAGAAATTTTCTACTCACTCTACATACCACCCACAGATCCAACCTCCTCCCTCCTCCCACCCTCCAGCCCTCTCTCTCAAGCCACCCCACATCCCCACATCCCCCAAATCAAGGTCTCCCATGGGGAGACAGCAGAGACTGGCACACTGAGCCTAGGCAGGTCCAAGCCCCTTCCCATTGCACCAAGGCTGTGCAAGGCGTCACACCACAGGCACCAGATTCCCAAAAGCTTGCCCATGCACAAGGGACAGATCCTGATCCCCCTGCCTGGGTGCCCCCCAAACAGTTAGAGCCAAACAACCATCTTCCATATCCAGAGGGCCTAGTCCAGTCCCATGGGGGCTCCACAGCCACCAGTCCACAGTTCATGTGCTTCCACTAGTGTGGCCGGTCATCTCTGTACATCCTCCCAACATGATCTTGATGTCTCCTGCCTGCAGAATCCCTCCCCTCTCTCATCAATTGGATTCCCAGAGCTCAGCCTGGTGCCTGGCTGTGGATTTCTGAATCTGCCTCCATCAGTCACTGGACACAGGCTCTATGGTGACAGCTAGGTTATTTGCTAGACTGGTCACCAGAGTAGACCGGTCCATGCACCCTCTGGACCACTGCCAGCAGACCAAGATGGGGTCAACCTTGTGGATTCCTGAGAGTCTCCCCAGCACCCTGCCTCTTCCAATTCCTATGATGTCCTTATCCATCACTTCCTCTCTGCCCTCCCACTCTGTCCATGTTCCAGCTTGACCCTCCTATTTCCCTATGTTCTCATCCCCCACCCCTCGCCCTCTGCCACTCCCCACACACCCCATCCACTCATGTAGATCTCATCCACTTCTCCTTCACAGGGTCATCCATGTGTCCCTCCTAGGGTCTTTCCCTGTTAGCTAGCCTCTCTGGATCTGTGGGTTGCAGTCTGGCCATCCCTTTCATCACATCTAGTATCCACTTATGAGTGAGTGCACACTATGATTGTCTTTCTGAGTCTGGGTTATCTCACTCAGGATGATATTTTCTAGTTCCATCCATTTGCCTGCAAATTTCATGATATCATTGTTTTTTATTGCTGAGTAGTACTCCATTGTGTATATGTGCCATATTTTCTTTATCCATTATTCAGTTGAGGGGCATCTAGGTTGTTTCCAGGTTCTTGCTGTTACGAAAAATACTGATATGAACATAGTTGAGCATGTTTCCTTGTGGTAAGATTGAGCATTCCTTGGGTATATGCCCAAGAGTGGTATAAGTGGGTCTTGAGGAAGACTTATTCCCAATTTTCTGAGAAACCGCCATACTGGTTTGCAGAGTGGCTGTACAAGTTTGCATTCCCACCAACAGTGGAGGAGTGTTCCCCTTGCTCCACATCCTCTCCAACATAAGCTGTCTTCAGTGATTTTGATCTTAGCCATTCTGACCTCAGTTGAAACTTTAAATTCCATTACTACTATTGTACTAGCTGCCCAACACAGGCCATATTTCCTAGACTCACTGAAGTTAAGATTCTTTACATGTGCACTGGAGATCATCAAAGTATCAATGCATAGAAATGTTTTGAGGATTAAATGAACTCATTCAATTATAGAAATGACCATAACATTTATAATATAGCTGCTGACCAATAAAAATGATGCTATTGTTATATCCATACAGTTGCTTGTTAGCCTATGTGCTGGGTCTTGTGATAGGTGCTGGTGATAATGACACTCTAGTAGATGTACATCAATCATCATAGACAGTAGGTAAAAGAGATAACAGATTTTTATAATCCTATGGTGATAAGCTTAAGTGGCTTAATCCCTTTGTAATTAGCCAAAGTGAGAAATAAACACAAACACAATTGGAAGCTTGTTAAGGAAATAGTGTCAATGTTAGTCCTGATTGCTGGGCAGAATCCCTTTTCCTTAAGGTTGATGCCATTCTGATTTTCAGCATATGATCTGAAGTGAAGTGCAGTTTGCTTGTACCACAGCTGGGTGGCTGGTTCCTTTACTACAGAGCGTCAAAGAATTTTTTTTCAGGCAGATATTGAAATCCAGATAGAAAAAAAAATCAGTGATATATTGCAATATCTAGTCATCTTGAATAAGATACCATATTGTGAACTGTCTTGTTTAACAGGCTTACAGAGTATCTATGGTTTCCATAGAAACACGACTAAATCCTTTCTTTAATTTAATTCCAGAGGTCTCAGTAGACCTGTAGAATATGCCATGAACTGTCAAAACACTGCTTCTGCTGACAAAAGGAAGGGAACATTTGTTGATCTGTCAAGCTATCCTAGTGTGGCACAATGCTCTGGAAATTTCAGTTAAGAATCTTATTTCTACAGGAAATAATGCATTTTCCTTGATTCTAATGCATATGTATTTTTTTTACCACAGTGTTTTGAAGACCAGCAACCAAAGAGTTAAAGTCAGCTCTCTTATATACACTAAGCAGGGCACTTTTAATTGGGAAGTTCTTCACATGCACAGTTGATTTTCATAGCCTCTCACATCTGACTTACCATTTCATAGCAATGATATGTCTCTCTCACCTTACATTCAAAGTCATTCATTTTCATTTCAGCAATTTTAATTTGCTTGAGAGAGCCATCAAACTTCTTGGAATTTTAACTGTCCCATTGCCAGAAAGCTCTTGAGTTCAGGTGATTTATTGTAAATCAGGAAAAAGATAATGATTGACTCTTGATGCTGAGAATACATGAAATACACAGAAGGGTAACTTCAAAAGATAAAAATTCAAGTTTTAATATTCTATTTTTGAACTGAGATGTCATAATTAGTTATAAATGGCTAATTAGTATAGAATAGCAATAAAAATGTTAATTTAAAAATTTATGTGTGGGTGTTTTGCCTATTTGTCTATGTACCATATGTGTGCCTAGTACCAATGGAGGCCATAAGAGGACAATCCATTTTGATTGTCACGACAGTTCGTCTTACCCCTGTAGTCTAACCACTAAGAAATTTTTATTGTGGCATAGAGAAATAGCTCCATGGTTAAGAGTACTTGCTGCTCTTACAGAGGGCCTGAGTTTGATTCCAAGTGCCCACATGGTAGCTCACAATCATCTACGACATCTGCATGGCAAAGATTTACTTTCAACTCCTGATCCTCTTGTTTCCACCTCCCAAGCACTGACACTACAGGTATACCTGGTTCTTAACGACAATGTGATTTCCATTTCACAGGTGTTGAAAATGAGGATCCGAGTCTAGCAGATTTCATAAACCTTTACCCAAGACTATTTCCTGTTAATGCTGAATTTAAGATATAGCTGCATTATGAAGTATTGTAGGTTTATTCATGCCTAAATCTTAAATGTGAATGTGAGCTTCAAATTTCATTCTACATTTTTTATGGGAAGAAGTGTGACTTTTAATCTCGATATTTTCACTCATTATTGACAGTGTTTTGAAAATTTTTAATCAAGAGTGAGTAAGAACAAGACCAGTTTGGAAGTTAGATGGAAGGAAACAATGTAGCCCTTGGGTGATGTGGTCCCTTTCCTTAAAGAATGGGGCTCCTTCTTGGCATGGGATGACATTGACTTCTAACTCTGTGAATAAGCAAAATTAGCAGTGTTCTACTTTTGTACGACTTTTTCAAAAGTGTAGGAGAGGATTCCATTGTCACTTTGAGTTGGCATTTTAGTCAGTCAGGGCTGCTGGACATTCTGCACTATGCATTAGAACTCATGGCCTGTATTTTATTATGAATAACTTTTTGTCAATGACATTAGAAGTATGTTTGTAGAAAAATTATCTTTTAATTATGTCTAGAGAATTAAGGGAGTTTGGGGGGTTATTAGGTTTAAAGAAGAATCCATGCTTCTCAAAGAATTAAGTCTCTTTTAGCTAGATTATAAAATTCAGGGATAAGAATGTGGCTGTGTGAACAGGGCTTCCTTCTTAGAAAATGAAGTCTTGGTAAAATTTAATAGGATGGGAGGCCCATGGGAAGCCAATCGAGTCTTCTTTGAATTAATGCATTGAAACATTCAGAGTATTAGAAATATTGTGTGTTTGCTGGGCAGTAGTGGCACACACCTTTAATCCCAGCACTTGGGAGGCAGAGTCAGGCAGATCACTTGTGAGTTCAAGGCCAGCTTGGTCTACAGAGCAAGAACCAGGATAGGCACCAAAACTACACAGAGAAACATTGTCACAAAAAAAAGAAAAAAAGAAATATTGTGTTCATTTCCTCAGTTGCATTTATTTCTCCTCACCTCTTTACCCACTGAATATGAAACATGACAGACTTTTGAGAAGACTGATTTTTATAAATATATGAGGACATGGTTTCAAATACAAATTTCCCTCTCCATTAAACACAAAAAATTAAAATAATTAAAAATATCTACTCTTGCTAATATTACCTACTAGTATCCAAACCACTGATAGACTGCCCAAATAGAACAAAGGAAATGGAGTAAGAGTACAGCTGCTCTCTTTGTGAGCTGAGGCTGCTCTCTTTGTGAGCTGAGGCTGCTCTCTTTGTGAGCTGAGGC
>CABHPP010116024.1:18212-30509 GCA_902168425.1 Peromyscus attwateri
GGCTGCTCTCTTTGTGAGCTGAGGCTGCTCTCTTTGTGAGCTGAGGCATCTATTTTTTTTTTTATACTCAAACATCAAAGATTGATTTTGGGATCTTTAGATGGCAGAATTGGGTCTCTCTATTGCTCATCCCTAGGCTTTGAACTTGGACATGAATTTGAATCATGTCATAGCCTTCCTCTATCTCTAGCTTCCAGATGGCATGTGTTGAGAACTCTTGCCTCCAGAATCATATGAGCCAATTACCCTAATAAATCTCTTATTTGTCTGTATCCTTCTGAGAACTAATATTTCCTTGAGGTTTATATTTACATTTTGCTGTGCATTAGTAATGCTGACCATCTTGCTAGATAATCTTTTGTCTGTAGGGCTGTTCGTAATTTGCTTTTAGGGGAAGCAAGTTACTTCTCCTGTGTTAGCAGTTATTAACAACTCAGCATTTGGTTGGACCCAAATTTCTCCAGCAACTGATTTTGTTGTAAATTAAAGTTGTTAATCTTCTATTCCATTGATGTGGTTTCTGGTTCTACATGGAATAAAAGTTATAAATAAATCTAGGTAGGACATACTATCAAAAATGAACAGAAAGTCATGTAAAGGAACACAGAAAATACACTCAAGTAGCTTTGCCCCATGTTAACACACAATGCCAACTCTCTCTAAGTATTGTTTTTTTTTTTAATTTGAAATAAATAATGTGGGGAGTTAACACACTGTGCATCAAAGAGTAGAGAGAGAGTAAGTAAGTAAATTACAACTCAACTAAATGTCATTTCTCATGTGGCTTTACCTGTCTTTGGGTTGGATGAATGTATTAGTTACCCCTCAGCCATCTGTGATTGCTGGATGAGGTTAAACCTTGGCCAATGGAAGTGTTCCACAACTGGCAATAGTCAGGAAAACTAGATGGAGATGCTATATTTGATATTATGGAGAACTGGCCCCATCACTTGACCTGAGAGAAGTTACTCCATCTTGAAGGGCTACAGCTTGCTGATTTAGTTAGTCCTCACAAGATTAATAGGACTTCCAGACCACTAGGGCTTTATTCTTAACAACTTGACTTCAACCACAGCTGTTTTATTTTTATATAAATTTGTTTGTTTTATATATTGAGATCATCCAAAGTATTTAGTTTGAAGGAAAAAAAATCTGCTCAAAAAACTGATCAGCACCCCACTGCTTTAGGATGAATATATATTTGGAAATTGCATGTAAGTTAATTTGTTTCTGAAAAGCAAACCCTTTCAAATTCTAGAAAAGAGCTGATATTTCAAGATAACTTCTTATATATTTAAGTCTGAGAAGAAGAAAACTTTTGTGAGTGTAATTATGGCAAAAAAGGCAACAAATTCAAGATACAAAAAATGATATATTGTGAAAGTAGAAGAGGCCTGTAGCTGAAGTTTTCTTGTGTCCCAGCCAGCCAGCAGTCAGGACAAATCTCTCTCACCCACCAGTCCTGCAGTTGCTCAGACCCAAGTAAACACACAGAAACTTTATTAATTATAAGTGCATGGCCATGGCTCAAGCCTTTTGCTAGCCAGCTCTTATATCTTAAATTAGCCTATAACTATTAATCTATATATCACCACATGTTCCATGGCTTTACCTATGTGCCATTACGCGCTGTTCCCTGGATGGCAGGCTGGTGTCTCCTGACTCAGCCTTCCTTTCCCAGAATTCTCCTTGTCTGCTTATCCCACCTATACTTCCTGCCTGGCTATTGGCCAATCATCTTTTTATTTATCAACCAATCAGAGCAATACATTCTCAGCATATAGAACATCCCACAGCAGAGGCCATTGACTTTCAAATATTTTTAGTAATGGAACACTTTTGTTGGTTTAATATCCTCTAATCTACTCAGTGATGCAGTAGGCCATGCTAATATTCCTTTGGTTAGAAATGAATGGAAGGACTGCATCATTTCTGTGTTTAGTTCATCACCTGTGCTACCTCTTTAAAACTATAGGTGGCCTTACTCAATCCTGGCTCTCAGTTGTGAGAGTGAAGGAGTTGAGTGGTCTAAGATTATAAATGTTGAATTCAAGGACTTGAATCTTTTCACTCTGCTTCAGTGAGACAACAAGTTGCTGCTATTTTCTACCTTTTTTTTTGAGACAGAGTGTTATTATGTAGCCCTGGATGTACTCACAGAGATTGACCTCCCTCTGTCTTCCAAGTGCCGGGATTAAAGTCAGGTACCAGCAGGCTGAGTTTTTCTCCTTCTTTGTTTAAATTGCAGGGCTGTTATGATCACTCTTGTCAACTGATATAAATGGAGCAAAGAAAAAGTTATCTCTCATACCCCAAGTAACAGGATATAAATATAATCACCCATTGGAGTCAAATCCCTAAGGCTTTCCATAGTTTGAACCCATGAATTACAAAGTTGTCAAATGATAGCAAGTTCTAAAATTCTTTCATTTGAATGATTATCATGAAAAGAAAAATAATAATATGACTATTTGAATTTGTTTTTCAAGTCACAACATTTTTTGCTATTTTTGAAACAGTATATTAATTATATGCCCCCTCCCTTCTCCCTCCTCCAAATGTTCCCAAATACTCCTCACCACTCTCTTTCAAGTTCATATGCATGCAATAACAAATGATGAAAAAAGAAGTCACAATACATATTGAGGACTTTAAGATTAAGATAGCATGAATAATAAGGAAAATTAAACTTTGGATTTTCTGAGAAGTGTCCTTCACCAACTTATTTGATATTGCCTGCTCAATCATATCATTGCACTCAAGTAGTCTTTAATGGTTTCAGTTCTATGAGATGAAAAATTTCTAGAGATAAGAATTCAATTACATGCATCAGTTTAATGTCACTGTTGTTGATGTGAATATATAAATTGGGAAAAGTACCAAAATATAAAGTTCTAATTGCATATGGAAACAGTCTGCTATATTGAAACTAAATTCTATCAAGAAATGATTGATTTCATAGCCTACAAGATTGAAAGTTCAGGTAAAGGTTAGAGTTTAGGTAACGATATAGAACAGAAATGGTATATTTAATGAATGTATTAAAGTAACTTCCATATGTCTGACTAGCACCAGGGGTGAAAAATGAATAAACTCACAGTTTAGTCCCTACACTAAAAACCTGTATGAGATATACTTGCAGCAGCTTTTAAATTTTTCCTGTCAGATGATAAGTTTGCGCTGACACTAGGGTGACAGGTACAGGCCTTAAGGAAAGCTCATTTGGTTTGCACAGAGATAGTGGGTGACCAAGTGCAAGTGTTTGTGTATGGTGTACTGGAACAATATTCAGAGGACCTGGCTTCTTGCTTATAGATTGCTTCACTTTGGACCATAGGCCTAGATTTTCTGAGCCTCAGCTTCCTTGCACATAAAACACAACTGATGTACACACCCTTTTTATTATGTCACTGCAGAAGTTAAGTAGATTTTAATTTAAGTATCTTTTGGAACCTTTTCTACTTCACTTCTCAATGGCTCTTCAAAATGGTCCTCTGAACTGCAATATTGACACAAATATGTACTGAAATGTAATGAACGTCACTGTCAATTTCTCACTAAAGAATCCATGCTTCCTATCATGTGCCAGTAGAAAGCATTTCGTATGGCCACAAGGAGGGGCCAGATTACATCTATATCAATCTCCCACCATTTTAATGTCTTCCTGCTTTATGTGTTGGACTTTTCTGGAAGCTCAACTCTTTTGCCTTGTATTACACAAAAGAGCTTCTGTATCTCAGTAATCCTTGGTGACAAGCCAACACTAGGACCCTGGATTGGGGGTTGGGTACAGCTTCTTTTCCAAGTCCTTTCAGAAAAAACTTCAACTATTTACTTTTTTTCTTAGAAGAATTCAGATCAAAACATAAAATATTAAATCATTCTTATGGTTTAACAGGGTTCCCAAATTTTCTACAAAAGTACACAATATGAAGTTTACTTTCATAATCATTTTTCATGTACAGTTCTATAAGCTTGAGTATATTCATGTTGTTGTGTAACTCCTCTAGAAAGTTTTAATCTTATGTAATGCAAACTATATTCAGTAAACAACAACTTCCCTTTTCAACTTTTGCACTTACAGTTGCTTTAAAAATATTTCAGGATGCACTTGGGAAGCAGAGACTGGCAGATCTCTGTGAGTTTGAGGCCAGTCTGTTCTATAAATCGAGTTCCAGGACAGCTACGACTGTTACACAGGGAAACTTTGTCTCAAAAGAAAAATACATATTATGAACTATATATATATATATATATATATATATCAGGGTAAGAGAAATATTAAGATAGATATTTGAACAAAAGTAATGTGACTGAGCAGATAATGCTAAAAAGTTTGAAGAAGATGGAAAAAGTGTCAGGTAGTAATTTGAATAAATGAATGAGTGGTTGAAAAATGAAGAATTTATTACTTTATTTGGTCAATGCTGTGCCCAAGAAGAAATGTGAATGATAACAAATTTCATTAACAAAAACTGTATATATCTAAACAGAACAAAATTTCCACAATATAGCTAACTTATATGTGAATGATGATTAATTTCCCATTCTAGCACCAGTCTTTTGTTTTATTTTTTATTAGTTCTTTGAGAATTTTATATAATGAGTTCTGATCAAGTTTAACCTTCCTCCCTTCCACTCTTCCCAGATCCATCCCTCCACTCTTTCCATCCAAATTTGTCTCCTCTCTGACCCCTGATCTAGGAAAATTTGTGTTAATAGACCGAATATTCTTGAATGTGTACTCTTCCACTTGAGTGTCTTTGACGTCTCAGGGGCTTTACTTAGACAAATCTAACTGTTCCTTTCCCAGCAGTTAACTGCTGGCAGTAGTTCCTTCTCAGTGAGGGTTGGAACTTGGTGCCCAATTTCTCTTTTCATGTTGGGGTGAAATCTGACTTGGGCTTGCATAAAGCTTGTAAATGCTGTTGCAATCACTATGACGTTATAAGTGCTACTTTTCCTCTGTCTCCAGAAGACACCTTCCTTGCAGTTGTCCACTAACTCTGCCTCTGACACTTGTTCAACCTCTTCTTCCCAATTATCCTTGATCCCTTGGAAAAGGAGACATATATATATATATATATATATATATATCAAGGGATATATATATCAAAGGATATATATATTAAAGGATATATATATATCCTTTAATATATATATATCTCAAGGGATATATATATCAAAGGATATATATATTAAAGGATATATATATATATATATATATATATATATCCTTTGAGAAGGAACTTTCTCCAACCTCCTAATCTCTGTTCCTTGGCAAACTGTGGGTTTAGATTCAGATGACTTCTGTAAAAATCAAAAGCTGGACTTGGTTGTGTATGCTTTTAATCCCAGCACTCAGGAGGAAGGGACAGTCACATCTCTGAATTCAAGGACACCCTAGTCTATAAATTGAGTTGTAAGTCTGTCCCTTGACCAGTTATCTGCCAGGACACAGGGCAATTTGTTTGGACAACCTACCTTGCATGTCTCCAGTTATGTTGAAAGATACAGGACTATACCATGTGATGGACAGCTCTATTAAATGAGGACAAGGCAGGTCCTGAAACAAAAACAATTGGCACCTGTAAGGAAAGGCGCTCTCTCTCTCTCTCGCTCTCTCTCTCTCTCTCTCTCTCTCTCTCTCTCTCTCTCTCTCTCCTTCTCTTTCTGTCATTGTGTGTGTGTGTGTGTGTGTGTGTGTGTGTGTGTGTGTGTGTGTTTATGATTTTTCTTAGGACTGCTGGACAGGATGGCAGAGGGGTCAACCTGCTGCAAAATGTGCTCAGGTATCAGTAGGTATATCTGTATAGTCACCAATTTACTTTTTGGAAGACATCATGAGCCTTATTTATTTATTGTTGTTAGGTAGAGAGAATTTATTTAAGCTTATTTTCTGGAGGTATAAGAAGTCATCATGTTAGAAAGGCATGAGAACAAGTGGCAGGATCAGAAACCTGAAAGTGCTCATCTTTTCTGCAAGAATGAAGCAGAAAGAGAGAACTGGAAGTAGTGCTAGGCTATGATCTCCCATATTCCTCTGTTAGTGACAAACTTCTGGTATGATGGCATCTTGTAAACTCTCCCAAACAGCTCCACCATCTGGAAATCAAGTGTTCAAACATTCAAACCTATGGAAGACATTCCTCATTCAAATTGCTACATAGTTTAACTTTTTCTCAACCACATGATATTTCTGAACTATTGTGATTTTAAAATAGAATACTAACATTACTATTATTACTTATGATTGAGCTTTTATTTCAGATACAAATCATGAATGGTAACACTTCCTTGAGTTTGGAAGAACTGGTACTGTGGTTTCCTTCAAGAAGATTCATACCCAGAATCTTCTTTGCACTTATGAGAGAGCTATTAGAAATTAGAAAAGAATGCTTTTGATCTACAGCAATGTGCTCTTCCTCATTTTTTTTCTAAATTGGTGTTTTAGTTAGGGTTTTTATTGCTGTGACAAAACACCATAACAAAAAGCAAGTTGGGGAGTAAAGGGTTTATTTGGCTTAGATTTCCACAGAAGGAAATTAGGACGGGCACTCCAATAGAGGAGGATCCTAGAGGCAGGAGCTGATGCAGAGGCCACAGAGAGGTGCTACCCACTGATTTGCTTCCCCTGACTTGCTCAGTCTGCTTTCTTATAGAGCCCAGGACTTCCAGCTCAGGAATGGGACCACCCACAATGGACTGGGCCCTCTCCCATAAATCACTAATTAAGAAAATGCCTTAAGTGGGATCTTATGGAGGCATTTTCTTAATTGAGGCTCCCTCCTTTCAGTTAATTTTATTCTGTGTGTCAAGTTTACATAAGACTAGCCATCACAACTGCCCTTGTCAGGATCAGTGTAATTTGAGGTCCAGTAATTATACCCTCACAACTGACTAAAATTCAGCAGCAGTGGACAGTGAGAGGTTCAGCAGATGTGTGAAATTAGTCCCATAGTCTCTGCTTATTAATTGTGTTTCATAGAACTGAGCTTACCTGTGAAAGCTGAATTGAGTACTGAAATTACCTTTGTTCTAGAGGCTCTATCAGAAATTTAGCATGAGTTACCTGGGGGACCAATTAATCCTATTTGGAAGCTTGCATTTTCTTGGGCCATTTGCATGCAATTTCATTAGAAACAAAATGGTTATGAGCTTCTAGCTACCTGGATACAGACCTGGGGAAGTTAGGCTGTGCTGAAAAATATGCAGGATGTGGTGCTCATGTTCTACTGAGTATAATCAGAAACAGCCAGTGATGTACATTACAGAGGGTTTCAGAGACACTAATTTTAACACTAATAGCTTGGAAACAAACTTCCAATGAGAAAGAATTATCTTAATAAATTATGGTAATATTTGGTCAACAAAACCATTAAAATAAATGAAAGAAAATCAAAGAACCAGATGCTTTATATACATATTTACTACTATGAAAATAAATCAAGGTGCCACTAATTATTTACTAACATGAATAGTCAACTAAATGATATGTAAAGTACAGTTTTATTCTTATAAAAATAAAAGAGTTTGTGAAAATCTTTGGAGGTCAGAGGTGAGGACTTGATATTCCCATAATGACAGTGTAGTCAGGGATTTGAGGCCAGCATTCTGTCATGCTGTCATGTGTCATGTGATGCCAAGCAAGCAGGTGATACTGATAAAAAATAGAGATAATATTGTTTATTAGTAGCCAGATAAGATTATAATTTATGTTGTGAGTTCTCTGTTAATACACAGAGACAACACAGTTAAGTACAGAGGTCATTAAGTGAATTTGAGTCTAAGATATAGCATTTGTTCTGATATAAATTATTCATTTAGTTATAGATATGAATTGTTGGGGATCCCCCAGCCTTTTTTGGTCCTTGAATTTTTATCTAAGTAAGGTATCCTAGAAGAAGTAAGCCAAAGGGAAGAGCTTGGAGCTTTTACTTCAAGCTATTATAACTTACTCAGTGATTAAGTGTGTTCCAGCAACAATTCTGGGCTTTGGAGATGTTGAGTGGGGGACAATGTAGGGTTAGAAAGCAGATATTCAAAAGTGTAGGTGTTTTAACAGTGTTTTTGTGCACAGAAGAAAATCTGGAGACATTTATATCAAAATGCTACATGTGTTCATGGTGCTGGGATTACAGCTGCTGCTGATTCTTATTAAATTATCAATTTGTCATACATTCTAAGAATCTTCAGTTAACATGGCTTGCTTTATTAAAACTCCATGCATGCAAGTTTATCTCTAATATCATTGTAAACAAACAACTTCACCATTCACTCCCAGTTATTATTTTTATAATTAGCAGAACAGCTTGCTTCTAATGATTATGGGGGAATTTTGAAGAAATAATCCCCTTCATTTCCAACCTGATGTTCATTATTCAGATCTCTATTTGGTTAATGATTATGAGAGTTCCTATAATCTCCGGTCAGAAACTTCACTGAATGACCATAATGCTGACTGACTAATGTGCCTGAGATGTAAACACATATATGGCAAATTCTAACTTGATGGGAAATTAGGGAAGGACAATGGAGGAAAACAAACTAGCAATAATGATGATAAAAGATAGCCCTCTGTAAAATGGTCTTCAAAAGATATACTTAACCCATTAGTTAGAAACTATCATAATCCTTATTTACAGAGGAAAATCCTAAGAAGATAGGCTGCAGGCCAACACCAACTCAGCTCATGATTGGTAAGAGCAGGAATCTAAACCACAGTAATTAGTTGCTAGTTTCCACTGTAGGATTAGGGTGACTTCAGGAGGGTGCCAACTTCCATGTCTACGTCCTATTTATGCTTCAAGTTAGCTGTGACTTCACTAATTTAGTCAGAGTTTTCCAGACATTTTGTTCTATAGTATCTGAAGAACTTGTCATACTCATTTGAAATTCTTTTACAATTTATTTCTTCTGCTAAACTGCAGAATCTTGGAAGATAGGGGCTGTGTCCTGTGGTTGTTTTTCTGGCAATCACCACATTGTGTGACACATAGAATTTTCTTAACACTAGATACATATGTAGTCAGCTGGGAATGATGGATTACCTATAACTGTGGTGATATATTATGTATCAAATAAAGCTTGCCTGAGGATCAGAGAACACAGCCAGCCACTATATTAAACATAGAGGCTAGGCAGTGGTGGTACACATCTTTAATCCTAACTCTCCAGAGGCAGAGATCTGTCTGGATCTCTGTGAGTTTAAAGCCACCCTGGATTATATGAGATTGATTCAGTCTAGGAGAGAAACAGAGCCAGGCTGTGGAGGTACACACCTTTAATCTCAGTACTTGGGAGTCACATGCCTTTAATACCAGCACTTGAGATCTCATGCCTTTGCTACCAGTATTTGGGAAGCAAACACACCATTAATCCCAGCACTAGGAAGGAAGTGAAATGACTGGGTGGAGAAAGGCATATAAGGTGTGACGAGACAGGAACTAGCCTTTTCAGCTGAGGACTCAGAGGCATTCACTCAGGGGATTTGTAGAGATAGGATCTATCCTTCCATTCAGCCTGATGATTCAGTGAGAAGTTTCTCTAGTGGCTTGTTCCTTTGTCTCTCTGATCTTTCAGTATTTACCCCAATATCTGGCTCTGGGTTTTTATAAGACCATTTAGGATTTGTGTAATGCTAAACCTACAAATTACAAAGTTATACTGAGTCCTAAGTAAGACTTAAAAATCTATCCACATGGTAAATTAGTTTCTTGCAGTGATTTGGTTGTATGGATAAGATCAGTATTATAGGAAGTGGCTCCTTGAGTTGCTCCTCTGCATAGTCCTGGGCTTGATTATATGAGGAAATAATTAGACATCATCTTCAGTAGGAAAAGAAACTCAGGGCCTCTAGAAGAGCAACAAGCAAGCACCTATAACTGCAGAGCCATCTCTCCAGCCCCTAGATGTAATCTTAATTTCTAATAATTTATAGTCAAAGGAGCTGGATTTGAAATTACTAACACATTTCCTCCAAGTGCCTGCCTTGAGAGGATTTCTATCAGGGTCCAGAATAGATGCTACAAGTGGCTAAGGATACTAATCTGAGGAATATTCAATGAACCTAAGCACACTGAGTGCTTTAGTACATTCACTTTATTCTTCTAAATGAATTCTATCTACAGTTTCTTTTCTGTTCTCATACTTAGCTCCCGCTCTCAGTCCTTTCTGCTCTCAGTCCCTTCTGCTGTTCTGTCATCGTTCTACCTAGTTCTTTACATCTCCATCTTCATCTTTGTTCTTCTTAATCAATTCTCTTCAGTGTTCTCAGAGAGCCAGTATATATACCCAAACAGTAATTCTTTGGCAAAACAATGTGAGGCTTGAAGTTTTCAGGGTCACAGAGAGAAGGGATAAGGATCCACACATAAAGCAATAATTGTGAGCTTCCAATTACAACAAAAAAGGGAAGTGACTAAAGGGGAGTTCTCTGGTAGGGTCAACTAAGAGCTAAGATCAATTAGAGAATTTATGTGCTCAAACTATAATCTAGAATGGCTAGGTAGAATGTTAGGGGTCAATAAGTCACAAGAAAGTAAACTGTCTTTGGTACTGCTTTTTTCCCCTCATCCTAGCTGCAGCTGCTTTCTGATAGGGAGGGGGACATATGCTAGGTGGCTAAGCAACCTATGTAGCATTTGGTTAGTAAAAGCACTTTTGCTCAGAGTAATTGCTGAGGAGAAAAATCTAGGAATAGCACCTGGCTAAGGAGGAATTAAAACTTAACTTGCACAAGAAAGAAGCTTGGCACCTATGGCCTGCCTGGCCTTGTAGGCAATCTCCTTGGGTCAGTGGGAAATAACTGCCTTAACTCAGTTACTAGCAAATGGCTAAAACATCATCCCAGGAATGTGAGCAGTAAATCTCTTAAGTTAGGGTCTTGTGTAAATAACCCGGGGTTGAAGGAAAGGGATGGAAAGAGAGAGAAAATGATTGTGGCAGCATCTAAGCCTACACTGGCAGCCCCTCTCTCTGCTTCCCCCATGCCTCGAGTGGCTACCCCCTCACTGCAGTATCCATGGAGTGATTTGCCTGGATGTCTGCCTGCTGAGACAGCTGCTCCACATGCCTCTCAGCCTATTCCACCTATGGTGCCACACATGCCCACCATGGTATTTCCAGTTAATGTGGGCCCCAATGTGGCCAACCAGCCATGGATACCTACCCCTCTTGCAGACCTGTCTTTGGTCCGTAAGGTTGCTAATGAATCAGATCCTGACTCACCGTATTTTGAGCAAGTCCTATGGCAATGGGCAGTGCATTTACAGACTTATTATGACTGGCACCATTTGATAAAGACTGTGTTGGAGTCTATGGTCTTCCTTAATTGGCAAGCTGCCTATGATAACCAGGCTGAGGCTCAGGCTCATTTTATATTAATACAGTACAACATTCCTGTTTCTCTTAAGGTGCTCACAGCTGAGGACCATATGTTAACATTGACACACAAGCCCAAATTGGACAACACACTTATTTATTTGCCTTGGGAGACACCATTGCCCTTGGCACATTGAAGGGATCCCATCACCCTTCAGTGGCAACACTCTGTTCCCCTATTAACCTGGGGGTGAGGATATGCTTGCATTTTTTTGCCCAGAATACCACCACACCAATATGGGTACCCTCCAGAGATATGCGTCCAGAAATAGACCAAGAGACTTTGGACAAAGAAGAAGCTTCAGAGGGGTAATGTATGATTTGTCCTGCTATCATGGCATTAGTGAAGGTCATGTCATCACTGGCATGTGACCCTAGATATTAAGCAATTGCCTCACCCCCTACAAAGTCGATTATACACCACCAAAAGGACTTTGATTGGTGTGATAAAAATGACTGGGGTCCCATCCATGTCCTTGAGGTTGAAATTTTTGACTAATCCTTCTCTTGTTTAAATATCTTCTGCAACAGGTTCACCAACAGAAGGCGGCCACAAAGGCGACCCTACAGGTTTTATTGGCTCTCAGATACATAGATCAAAGTCCTCCTAGAGAGATAATGCACATATGGCTCACTGAGATACAGAAGGCTACTGCCTAAAGCCCACCACCCAGACAGCTCTCCAGGATTGATGCTCTTCCAGGGCTGGTAGTCAATGACGGATACGCGCTTGTTTGGCAAGCCAATCTAAGACAGGCACAGTCTATTATGCTGAGCTCTCCTGAGGTGGGGTCAACAAAGTTAGGGCAATGCACCCTAGCTCCCACTGAGCATGTCCTATAAAATAATAAAAAGGGGTGGATATGTAGGACGACTCATCTCTAACAGGCTTGAGGGCCAGATGGCCCGAACAAG
>CABHPP010116026.1:709-32479 GCA_902168425.1 Peromyscus attwateri
GAGAGAGAGAGAGAGAGAGAGAGAGAGAGAGAGAGAGAGAGAGAGAGCAATGAAAGGAAATATTCTAAATATCAGCAAAATGATATTTCTGGATGGTGGGATCAAATTTATTATAAATGCTATTGTGTATTACCCAAATTATTTCATAGGTGTACATCATTTCTCAAATTCTAAAAAGAAAATCAATCAAACAAACAACAAACCCTTCTTTTTGGAAAGAAAATAAAAAATGCAAGAAAATGTACTCTCATTCAACAGGAGCCATCTTTAACACTTTTAATTAAAAAAATAAATAAATGTGAGGAACTTAAGTTTGACCATATGCTTAATTTGGACTCAAATAAGGTTACTAACCATTAATACTAGAATAGAACAATAGTCATTGTATTGATGAAGGTGTTTTAACTGCATAATTTCAGTTAAAATGGGAGTTCTGTGTTGACAGTTTTAAGAAGGAGTAAGCTTCCAAGTTGGCCCACTGTCAGGAACACACTTCCAACCTTCCCTGTCTTCTGCATTTTCTAACTTTGCATTTCCTAACCCCTGTGTCTGGTATACAGGTGTATAGGTGTTCCCTAAACTGACAGCAAAATTAATCAGGAGGTTCATTCAGGAAGCAGAGGAAGCTTACAGTGTTTTATCGCCTGATTTGGGGCTTTTTGCAGCAGAGCTGGAAAGCTGAAGTGTTCTGCTAAGTTCACCCCTTGTTCAGTCACTGACCACTTAGACTTAATAAAACAAGGGGCATCAGTGTCCTCTCTAAGGTCACCCCCAGAGTAAACTGGGAACACAGCAAGGTGCATCCCCTGGGATCCACTGTCTCCCTGGGGAAGAGAAGAAACAACACCTGAGCAGATCAGGGATGGTGCCTTCACTTTAGGAGGGGACACCTGTCCACGGGACTGCTTCATGAATACCATAAGTGATGGCAAATGTTGAGAAAGAGGTTTCAGTAAAGCCAGTGAACAAAGCCCACCTGATCCTTCTACAGATCGTCATCAGAAAAAGCCTGAAGCACAACTGAGTGTTTGTGTCCGATCCTTAGGGAAAACGTTTGGTAATGCAAAAATAAGATCATAAAAAAATATAAATTATGAGTATTGGAAACAAAGTAAAACTGCTTTTCTAATGGTATGCTTGAGCAATTAGAAGTCTCCCACCACCACCTTTTTTTTTTTTTTTGTCTTGCTCAAATCCTAAGAATAGTATTTAAAGTTATGTTGATGTTGCCTTTTATTTTGTTGGAAATGTTCCTGGTGTTTTCCCATATGCATGTCCTAGGTTTCTTTCGAGGCGGGTCTTTCACCGATCTTACTTTTGCATTACCAAGCTTCTGTCTCCCCCAGTCTCTGGAAATAGCACAAAAGATGCTTTTTCTTCCATGCAGGATAATTACCTAATGGCATTAATAAACAAGAAGTGGAGTCATCAGTATGCCAGAAAGTTTGAGATGTTCATGGAAGATGGAAAATGATTGAGAGTGCGTTTATAGACACAGAGAGAGAAAACAGTAAAGAACTTGAAAGAAATGAATGGACCCTCCACATAAAATGCCTGGTGGTATAAGAGAAGCCTCCAAAACCAAGCACCAAATATTGCGTATGAAAGACATGAACCTCAGGGGCTGAAACACACCTCAGAGTGAGGACTGGGCTGAGAAATGGGGAGGCCCCACACTTGTTGCCAGGAGCCTCATGAGGCAGGTAGCTCCAGGGCAGTCCTCAAAGCAGAGGAGCATCTTGAATATTCAAGAAGCAGAGAGACAAGGTCTCTGAGGAGGCTGCAGATACAGTGGGGGAGGAAGGCAGGAGAGTTGCTGCTTGTTTGTAATCCTGAGACTGCCTCATATTTAGCAACCTAAAAGGGAGTCTGACCACCCAGGAACCCTCTGCTGCAGATCTCGTAGCATGGGGAATGCTAACAAGGTGGCACATCTATAGAATCATAGAGGAAATATCAGCCAGCGCCAATTTTAAGACACTAACCTTGTCTTCATAAACAAAAGGACAGTCCCACCCCTCCACCACCACCAAACACACAAAAAAGAACCAAGCTGAACTACGAAAAAGCAAAAAGAATTCAGAGGACAATTTAATAAATTCTATCTGCAGTCTCTATAACAGTTGAAAGACTGCTATACCCATTGAGAGAAGAGAGAACAGGGGTTGAAGAGAGAGCCTGTAAGTGCTTGCCATACATGCATGAGGACCTGAAATTGCCCCAGAACTGTGTAAAGAGTCTCGAATGGTAGTGCCCACTTGTAATCACAGTGCTGGGGAAGTGGAGACAGACTCTCTGGGGCTCATTGACAAGCCAGCCTGGCAAAGTGGTGAGCCACAGATCCAGTGAGACACCCCATCTCAAAGGAAACAAGGTGGACGTCCATCTTGAGGAACACCTAAGGGTGACACCTGGCCTCTGCATGAAGACACATACTCTTAGACACACGAGAGGCAGGCGCGTGCGCACAGAGAGAGAGAGAGAGAGAGAGAGAGAGAGAGAGAGAGAGAGAGAATAAAACAGAGGAGGAAAGAGAAATAAAAACTGTAGAAATTTAAATTGTGATTGCATTTTTAAGCCCCATTGGAGATCTGAAAAATAAAATAGACATGAACCAAGACAAAACTTTGTCACAGAAGATAATGCTGGGACTAGAACCAAAAGAATGAAATGGAAAAATGAAGAAAAATTAAGAGTTGTGAAGGTACATCCCAGAAAGTCTCAGCCATCTGGTAGAAGTCCCACAAATCTTAATGATGACAGAAAGAGAGTGTCTCTAGAGTGGGGGTTGGGGGTGAAAAGTAAAAATCTGCTAAGGTTCTTCTCCTTGTTTGAGATGCAAACTATGGCTAGTCTCCAAGGGTACACTTCTCAAGTATAAAAAGAAAATGCAGCACATACCATGAAATAAAAACAGTAGAAAACAGTATATACCATGAAGAAGTAACAGGGACATGAAAGACAGCAGGAACAAACAGAGCACATCCGATGAGCCACTGTTAGCAGATGAAAATCATCCATAGGAGAAAGAGAAGTTCAGACACTGGATAATGTTAAATACATGTCTGGGAGACAGGTGAGAGGGCTCACTGAGTGGAGGTGTTTACAGCCAAGCCTAAAGACTCGAGTTCAATCCTAAGGACCCACTTTGTGGATGGCGAGAACAGACTCCAGCAGGTTGTCCTCTGACCTCCATATGAACACACACACACACACACACACACACACACACACACACACACATATACACACACACACACACACATACACACACACACTATTAAAATAAAAATAAAATGTGAAAAAATATGTCCATATCTTCTAGTTTTATATTCTTGATGGAAATTAGCATAAACATAAAGGCTGAAAAAATAAGAATTAGAAAGATAGCTACAAAGCAATGTTAATAAGGTGAATTTAGGTATTTTCAGTAATATTATAAAATTATAATTCAAAACAAAAACATTAAATAGGTTGAAAGAACTTTTGCATCAAAGGGGTATAATTATGTTTTTCTAACCTACATGAGACAATCACAGCCACAAAGTCTTATGTACCTAATAACAATCCTTGAAAACATATCACATGAAAACTGGAATCATACAATGCAAACTTCACAACGATATCAGAGAACATACCATATGATCCTCAGATATTTATAAGAAAAGCATAGTTTAGCGTTTGTGAATAATAACACAATATCAGAATCCAACAGGAAATATGAGTTCTTTATAAGTAGTTCAATGAAACAGTTCAACAATATTACATGCATTTTCCCATGCATTTCCCATTTGTGCAACAACAACAACAAAAAGCCTTAATAAGTTTCTAAACACTGAGGTTGTATTCACCACACATTCAAATTAAAAATAAAAACAGAGCAAGAGCAAATAAAACTTCAAGGGTGTGGTGAAGGTTGTCACCAAATGAAATTTCACAGCTGAAATGTAATGAGTAGAAGGTAAAAAGGATGGAGAAGGAATGAAGACAGCCTTCAATTCATGGAGGTGATTATTGACACAGAACAAACTTTTTATTAGTAATTGATTCCAAAGACAGAATCAAATTATTTCATGTGCTCATTTTCTTATACATCAAAACCCAACTGTAAATCATCTGATGAAATGTTAAACACCCTAACGTAAATACAGCATGAAGGATTAAACTGTATGAAGCACAAATGTAAAATGTAGTTGATGGAATGAAGCTAAGACCTGAGTGTATGAAAAGATGCACCATGTTCATGGATAGGAAAATGATCCAGTTAACAGGTAGGTTCTTACTATTTTGAATATCAGTATCTAGCTGCCAATACAATCACATACCAGCCTTGGTAAATGAAATCTAACAGTCATCTAGAAAAATGCAGTAATGGTCACATGCATTTTAAGAAAACAGAGTAAATGACTGGAGTGATAGCTCAGGGTTAAGAGCACTGGCTGCTCTTGCAGAGGACCCGGCTTCCATTCCCAGCCCCTGCATGGTGGCTCACAGCTGTCAGTAATTGCCGTTCCAGAGGATCCAATGCACTTTTCTGACTTTGGGGCACCAGGCATGCTTGCGATGCACATACATACATGTAGGCAAAAGTCTCATAAACAAAACAAAATAAATAAATATTTTTTTAAAGAAAGAAAAAAATGGAGGCAAGATTTCTTTTTAAAAAGAAAAGGAAAGAAAACAGAATAAAGAGACAGCTTCTACACCATGATTAGAACAAGGAGGCTGCACACAGAGGAAAAAATAAACAAGAGGGGACCACGGCATAGAATACTAAAGGGACCCAGGGATTAAAATGGTGAGGATTCTGATACATCGTGAATACACAGAGTCCACAGGTGACCTACTGAGAAAAATTGTTTCACACTAAGCACTTCATATGAAATTACTTCACACACACACACACACACACACACACACACACACACACACACACAAACAGTATTAAAACTAAGAAGTTGGGGTTAGAGAGAAAGCTTAGCAGTTAAGAATGCACACTGCTCTTTCAGAGGACCTGAACTTGGTTCCCAGCACTCACATAGGGCAGCTCACAACCATCTGTAACTACGAATCTGGGGGATCTGACACCCTCTTATGCAGGCACTCACACTCACTTGCACATACCCACACATAGACTCATAAACATAATTAAAACCACAAACCTTAAAAGAAAATAAAAATAGAAACTAAAGTAAAACTAAGAAGTCATTAATGTAACATAAGAGCAATTTTTTCATATTTATTTTTTTAAAAAGTGAAAATGTCATTAATCAAAATACTGACAGCACAAAAATATTTTGAAAGTTTTTGCCACATACATGCACAAAGTGGATATTAATATATAAAGAGTTTCTTTATATCATTAAGGCCAAGAACAAGCAATCTAGTCAAAATGCACACAATAGAAGACATTTTTGAAGGAAGCCATACAAAGGATTATAAATGGAAGTATATTGTCATGAAAATGCCAAGGGGAATTCAAAGAAAATAAAAAGGGTTGGTGCATCACACTGCCAAAGACTGAAGAGCATTCTTTACACACTGTTGGCAGAAGTATGGGAGACTAACCACTCCCACACACCATCTGCAGAAATGTCAGCCTGTTGCCCTCCCCCACTTAAGGCTATTCTGTAATATCCAGAAAAAATTAAATGCATGTGTGCTTCAATCTATCACTGCCGTTTGTAGGCATCCCTAGCACAGTATCTTCTCAGGTCTGGATAGTAGCCTTTTCCTAACAGGAAAAGGAGAAGGGGGAAATGAGTTGATCACTGATCAGTTGAAAAATGCTCAAGTAATTATGTCATATCTATATTGTGAAATTCTATCTATTTTTAATAGAAGTAAGTAGTAGAACTCTAGATGATTTGTGTGTGTGCACACATGCCTATCTCTGTACATGTCTGTCTGTGTGGTCATGTGCATGTCTAGGGAGGGGGGTACACATGTGCCCATGAACATGTCAATGTAGTGAGAGGACAACCTTGAGTGCCACTCCTCAGGCACCGTCAACCTTTTTTTTTTTTTTTTAAGACAAGGTCTCTTCCTGGCCCAAAACCTACCAAGTAGGCTAGAATGGCTGACCTGTGAGCCCGAGCGAGGGGTCCTCTTGTCTCTGCTTCCACAGTGCAGGGATTACAAGTGTACACCAACACACCCAACATTTTATGTTGTGGTTGTTTTGTTTTTATCTGAGTTCTGGGAATTGATCCTATGCCCTTTTATTTGCAAGGCAAAGCTCTTTACTATCTGAGCTATATCCTCAGCCAGATCTCTAACTGTTTAAAATGAATGTGTGTGTGCACAGTTGCCTTCATGTAAGAGCAGGTATACATGTGTGCAAATTCTTGAAAGCCATAGAATTACCTCAGACATCATCCTCAGATATGCCTCTTTCCTCCTTGGGACAGGATAGCTCCTTGGCCTGGAGCTCACCCATCAACCAGGCTAGCTGACCAGTGAGCTCCTAGGGACCCCCAGTCTCCACCACTCCTGTCATCTTTACACAGGGTCTGGGTATTGAACTTGGATCTTCCTGCTGGCAAGGCAAGCATTTGCTAACTGAGCTGTCACCACAGCCCCAGATCTCCATATTCTAAAGCAGACAAATGCAATGGCAGGTCAGTGCAGATAGAAACTCACAAACAAAACATAAAAATCAAACCTATATTACAGTTGAATGTATTTATGCGCACACGGTCCAGTTACACTTGTGTCTGCCACAGAATGGAGTGGAACTGAGAACTGAACACTGGAAATATAAATAACAATTGTACTTTTCTTTTTTTTTTTTTTGTTGGAGCTGAGGACCAAACCCAGGGCCTTGCACTTGCTAGGCAAGCGCTCTACCACTGAGCTAAATCCCCAACCGCAAGAATTGTACTTTTCATTCTATGTCTGCTGCTAGAGTTTTAAAAAATAAAACAAAACAACAATAAAAACAATAAACAGGGTTTCACTATGTAGCCCTGGCTGGCTTGGAACTCACTATGTAGACCAGGTTGCCCTCAAACTCAGAGAGATCTGTCTGCCTTTGCTTCCCAAGTGCTGATATTAAAGACATGTATCATTAGTCTGCTTGTGATATGATTTTTTTAATTTGTTTTATTTGTAAATTTAGAAAAACAGAAAGACATGTGGAGTTGCCCACATTTGATACATCAATTGGAAAGTTTAATTTTGTTTGTTTATTTTTGTTTTTGTTTTTCCAGATGGGGTTTCTTTGTGTAACAGCCCTAGCTGTCTTGGAACTCACTCTGTAGACCAGGCTGGCCTCGAATTCACAGAGATCAGCCTGCTTCTGCCTCCCAAGTGCTGGGACTAAAGGCATGCACCACCACCACCTGGTGGAAAACCTAATTTTTAGACAGTATAATAACAAACATAGTACACATGTGTAATATTTGTATACTTACCCTTTGTTCTACTAATGTACACCAAAATAAATACTTAATGAATTAAATGCCCATATTTTAAAATCACAAATACACAAAAATTAAACATGGGAACACAGCACTGTGATAATAAAGTAGAAAGTCATCAAACATGACCTTAAAGACAAAGAAGGAATAGTTTGCAAGCTTGATTGTTTAAATCCCCACAGCTTGTTGAAAAATGGCACATAAAATTAAAAGTCAGTGAAAATTTGGATGGAACAATTACAAGATGAGTGTAATATAAAGGATTAATATCTTTGAAGTATGGAGAGACTTTATAATGCAAAAAAAATGTCCAAAAGAGAATTAGATAATGGTCATAAACTATTAATTCATCAGAATAAGTACATATTCCATTAAAGATATATATATATATAAACTAGGTAGATGGTAGATAGGTAGATAGGTAGATAGATAGATAGATAGATAGATAGATAGATAGATAGATAAATAGAGGGATGACATACAGACAGATAAGATAGTAGATAGATAAGATGATAAATAGATAGATGATAGACAGGTAGATAGATAGATGATACATATATAGAGATAGATAGATGAGATACATACATACATGCATAGTGGATATATATAGTTACATAGATAATATGTAGTTAAAGAGATAGATGATAAAAAATAGATAGATGCATAATAGATAGAGGAGAGAAATGATAGATGATATATAGATAAATAATAGATGATAGATACATAGATGGATAGATAATACAGATTGATAGGTAGACTATATATAGATGATAAAGGATAGATAGATGGATAGATAGATAGATAGATAGATAGATAGATAGATAGATAGATAGATAGACAGATATAAATAGATGATGGATGATATAGATTGATTGATAGATGATAGATAGATGATAGACAGATATATGGTCTATCTAGGTAGGTAGTAAATAAGACATAGGGGTAGGTAGGTAGAAAATAGATAGATAACAAGTAGAGAATGATGAGTATCTAGGTGACAGGGAGGTAGGTCTATACAAAGATAGGCAGACCATTGTTACGTTCAGAGACACTGATACACACATACATGCATAGATGCATAGATGATGTACATATCTAAGCTTAAGAAATAAATGCAATGAGACATTTGTAAGTCAAATAACATTACTGTGTTAGCTAATATTTGGGTACTAGTAGATTATAAGAAGGGGGCGCTGTCATAATTTATGTGGGGGTGGTGGCAAAAGGAAAATAATTTGACATAATGTGCCCAAAGAGCAATTTGGCAGCAGGTATTCAAATCTTTAAATGTGCCTCTCTTTAACCTGGCAATTCCATTTCTAGCAATTAAACCTAAGGAAATAATTAAGAATGTGTACAAAGATTTGACTGAAATGATGTTCATCAAAGTATCATTTATAAAAAGTACACTCAGATTGCCTTTCTTCCTTCTCTGCTGCCAAGGCAAAAGGGAGCAGGGGGTGGGGAGAATCAGAGATTCGGAAGGAGAAAATTAAGCAGGATGCCTCCCAAGGATAACTACATCAGAAACGAGAGCTCTGTGCGATTAGGAAGTCTTGAGATGCCCTTTAGCAGAATAAGGTATGGAAGTTATACCAGCAGGGGTGATATGAATCTCACAGGCAGACCTGTTGCAGACTGCTAGCAGAAAATAAACTCAAGTTGAAAACCTCTTGCTTTTTTATCATTTGTTTTTTATCCACTTATTCATCTAAATATTTATTGAGCAACTAGTACCAGACACCTGGTATGGATAAGCAGATAGGAAAATGTGGATAGATGGAAGAATGGGTGGGTGGGTGAATGAACAACTCATTAATAACAGATACCAAAATAAAACCCCAAGAAATAGGTTGCCACTCAGACATGAGGCCACCTTCATGTCCTTCCTCTGCTCTTAGAAGCTGCTGAAATTGGCATCGGAGAGGAAGCCAGCATTTCCCGTTAGATGACAGAAGATTCTGATGGTGCTAAAGAGGGTGATGGTGGTTTATTACCTGGAGAAAATGGCCACTACCTGGAGAGGAAGGAAAGAGCGCAGAGGATAAGGGTGGTAATGGGAGAGGATAGGCTAGGAGCAAGAGGGAAGAGGAGGCAGTGTGGGCATATCACTCACTCATTAAAAATGTGGCCAGAGAATGCTAACCACACATGTGAGTCATGACAAAGTCGAGGCCACAGTTTGTTCTACTAGGAACAACTGAATGCCTGTCATTTCTGCACACTCTGTGTGACAGGCCTGTGTGAATCAAGTCATCACAAATCAAAAGTAAAGGACAGCTGAACTTCCTCTGCATATCTGTGGTACAGACCTCACAGGTAGGGCTCCTGGCCACCTCTCACATCCTGACTGCTGCTGAACTCCATCTGACACCCTGAGTGCCACTCATCCCTGTGCTAGAGGAAGACTGCTGTTTGTACTGTTAGCTTCCTTCCCAATCAGAGAATCCCACCTGCCCTTTATGAACTCAATGCAAAGACTCCAGTCCCCATGGTTAGAGGGGGTTTTGTGTGTGTGTGTGTGTGTGTGTGTGTGAGAGAGAGAGAGAGAGAGAGAGAGAGAGAGAGAGAGAGAGAGAGAGAGAGAGAAAGAGAGAGCTCAGCAGTTAAGATGACTGGCAGCACTTGGGAAGACCAGAGTTCAATTCTCAGCATCCATATAATAAATCACAACCATCTATAACTCCAGTTCCAGGGGATCTAACTCCCCACTTCAGCCTCTGAGGGCACCAGGTACTCATGTGATGCTCATGCATACAAACATGCACACACTCATACGTGTAAAATAAATAAATCTTAAGAAAGAAGGAAAGGGAGTTTAAGGGCATTTTTATGGCTGTTTTCTTCTTGGCAGAGTGAGTAACAAGGAAGAAAGAAGAAAAACAAATAATAATACACAGTGGGAAGGATATTTTCAATGAATCACAAGAAAAGAGAAGAGCAGAACCAAACACAAGAAAACCAAAGCTGAGGGAAAAGCTGGAGTCTGTTGCCTGAATTCACCTTTGAAATCCCATGAGTCTCTTAGCCAAGTGAAGATTCCATTATCGTCATCAGCAGATGTTCACTGGGAGCCTACTACACCATCCTGCACTGAGGCTTGTAGCACTAATCTTAAAAGGTCTTGTTAATAAAAACAAACCCAGAACCAGGTATTGGGGTGAACGCTGAAAGATCAGAGAAGCAGAACAAGCCACAGCTAAAACCTAACCTCGCCAACTTCTCAGCTGATCTTGTTTCCTCAATCTGGAAGTCTGTGAGTCCTCATCCAAATGGATCTCAGCTGAACTGCCGCTAAAAGCCTAAAAGCTTAAAAAGCCTCTAGTTTCTGGTCTTCATGCCTTATATACCTTTCTGCTTCCTGCCATCACTTCCTGGGATTAAAGGCTTATGTCTTTCCCAAGCAAGACGTGAGATCTCAAGTGCTAGGATTGAAGGTGTGTGACACCACACCTGGCTCTGTTCCTAGTGTGGCCTTGAACTCACAGAGATCCACAGGGATCTCTGCCTCCTGTGTGATAGGATTAAAGGCGTGTGTGCCACCATTTTCTGGCCTCTATGTCTAATCTAGTGGCTGTTCTGTTCTCTGACCCTCAGGTAAGTTTATTAGGATACACAGTATATCAACCACATTTCCCCCTTTTTTAATCTAAAATAAAAAAGTTATAAGTAATATAAGAAAAATCTATATACAGTAAGTATATACAATATATATAGTCAAGAATTACATTAACAATGTGTTGTCCATTAACATTTGACAGATTCAGACAAAAAACTCCATTATATACATTAACATTTGACGAAATCAGACAAAAAATTTCATTACATATCCTATTTAAAACAAGTAGTTCCTTTTTAAAAGTAGATTCAATAATCTGCCATTTATCAAAGGCTCTAGGAGACTCCAGACACAGAGTGTAGACCCTGCCATCCAGATTCCACGGGAGAGGGAGTGAGGAGCGACGTGTCCAGGGACCCAGACCCAGGGTCCTCTGGCCACAGGACAGCAGAGCTTGGCAGCAGTGACGCAGGCTCTGGTGGTCTCTGATCTGCATAGAGCAAACACCTCAGAGCTGTCCCAGTGCCTGCCTGACATTCCAGGCACAGGCCACATCAGGTGTGATCTTTTAGAGAAAGAATAGGAGCCTGTGTAGCTGCCCTTGTTCCCTCCTGGGCCTGAGGGAAGCCAGTCCCCAAGACCCAAATGCCAATACCATGAGAAGTCGCTTTCTGCTGCACAACTAGGAAAAAGAGACACACATTCTCCGTTGGCCTTTGACCTCTGGCTCTCACTTTGCTTCTCCCAGAATTTTTTGGAGAAAGAGTTTATATTTTCAAAGGGCTGCCTTGTCTTCTCTGCACATTTTCCTGGAGTGATGTAAAGAGGCAACTTCTTTAAAAAAAAAAAAAAAATCGCAATGTCGGAAAATCCAGGCCCTCTGAATAAGTCTGGCTGTTTGTCTGTAATCACGGCATCATCCAAAATGCCCCAGATTACTGTGTTTCAGGGGCTGCCATTAACAATACGTTATTGATGCCATTTCAACAACTGCCAGCCAGAGCTTCAAAGTGCAGCCCACGAGCAGAGCTACAGAGGTGCCCAGCCTCACAGCATGCCTCTTGCCTTCCTTGCACGTGAGAACCCAGCATTGCCTGTGAATGTCAGAGGCCAGGGTAGGCAACACCAAATGTAAACATTTATTCCCTGGCTGCAAGAAGAAGTCAGCTGTGGCAGGAGGGATGGGGTGGGGGGCATCTCACAATTAAGCCTTTGTCTCAGTCAATAGGAAGGGGCGAGTGCCCCCCCACCCCAAGCTACAGAAGAATGATTTAGTTAAAAAAAAAAAAAGAATTAAATTAAAGTGCAGGGGAGAAGGAGCATACTTTGTTACAGTAAGTGATTGGGTTGGAGAAATGATAGAAGTTGGTTATGTTTTCAGAGAAGACAGTTTGAGAATTGCATCTTTAAATTCCTGCCGATGTAATCTGCAAGCTTTTACAACAGAGGAGCCTGTGGAGCTGAGCGGGGTTCCTTGTGAGAAGGGGGAAGTGAAGGTGGCTGCAAGAGTTAGAACAGGTTGTTTCAAATGATCAGAGACCCCCACACGCTTGAGAGATGCACATGGCTTCATCCTGTAAAGGTAACATGGAATGTTCTCCTAGCCATCCTATGACTTGCCTTACAAGTGTTAGGCTGTTTCAGATTTCAAAAGGTTAGCTTCAATGAACCTGACATCAGTATCACCCAAAATAACCCATTCAAGAGAAAAGTAAGAAATAATTGCTGTTTTCTCTTTTTCCCCCCTCCGCTATATTGCTATAATGATTTTGCATAACAGATTGAACAAAGTACTGTTGTGACAGGTGGTAGAATTCAGCTAGTAAGCACGGAGACAGGGTTCAATTTAGTTTGTGAATCCTTTAATTGTTGTGCAGCTAATTAAAGAAGGTTCCTTACACTCGCAAGTGTTTACCATTCCTAGTATGCATACATGAAAAATTAAATTGTGCCTTCAAGGGCTGAGAACTATAGAAAAATCATAGCTGAGGCTGCAACATGCTTACCGGCTCAAAATAGCTGCTTTTCACAATTGGAATTTGTAAAACTTTTTGCTAAGCAAATATAGAGCTAATTAGAAGTGTTCGTTGGACCAATTAACATTTAAATAAATAAGCCATATTGCACATTTCACAGTCTTTATTTAATGATGCTCCTAACTCTTTGGAAAGATTCTCTTAAGTACAAATAAGTTGTCATAAAAATGAAAGATAAAAATAACCCCATAACAGTATATGCTATTTTCCCCCATTTGCCTTGAAGTCCCTCACTAAAATTCTGTACCTATTATTGAAGAAGGAAAAAACAAAAAAAAAAAAAAAAGAAAAAAAAGAAAACCAACACACCTACCACCCACAGATCTCACTCTTGTTTACCATTTTCCTGGTTATCTTCCCCCTCTTTGAATAGAAACAGAAAAACATATTTTATTACTATTTAAATTGCTATGATAATTCTGTTTACTTACCGATTTTACCCCACAATACAAAAATCTGTTTCAGAAAATCCCACTTTAATCTGAGAACATGCGTAAGCAAGGGAAGGATGGTCAGAGCCAAGCAGCAGCGTGAGGATGGCCCACCCATCACAGACAGACAGAGTTTGGAAACTTCCTCACACATGCTCATATGCAGAGCGAAGCCCCAGAACTGTGGCATCATTCCCTGGATGCATCTGCTGGGGCACCTGGGGGTGGGTGGGATCTTCCTGGATGCTGTGCCCTTCTTTCTTATTCTTAAGGGTTAGGATTTGAGATGTGAAGATCAGTAGGAGCAAAGAAACAGCCTGAAGTAGTCCCTGATAGCTGTGGCAGACTTACTGTTGACATGAATGCAGACAGTTCAGAGGAGGAAAGATGGGGCTTTTAACACATGTCTCAGAAAGAAAAAAAGCACATGTTCTCCCTCATATGTGGGACCTAGCCAATAATATACATACATATAAAAGAACCTACATGTGGACACAATGTAACGTGTAGAAAACAGAGCAAGAAAGGGTAAAAATTAGGTGATGAAGAAGGACTGCAGGCAGGTGATGGACAGGAGTTACAAAAGAGGATATAAAGCTATTTGTTTTCCTACTTCTAAGTCTGTCACCGATTTTTCAGTTTCTGGTGGTAGGCAAGGGCATAAGGATACATTCAGTAGCAAAAGCATAAAATCCAATGCAAAGCACCATAGCTTCTGTATGTCTATTCCATGGGAAGTTCACTGAGATGTCTAGATTTGAGGTCTGATTAATTTTGGTATGGGATGCTTAATCTTATTTGTAAGTTTTTTAAAAAAAAAATAAAGTTAAATTAAGAAAAAGTTTCTTGCTTTTTAAAATGTTTCAGAGACAGGATCTTTCTATGTATCCCAAGCTGGCATGGAACTCACTACCTAACCCAGGGGTGGTCTCAGACTATATCAGTCCTCCTATATCAGATTTCAATGCCAGGATACTAGGCACATACCACAACACCTAGCCTGATTTCATTTTTATTGTTATTGCTTTTGTTTTTAAATAAATCAACAAATGGAGCTGGAGCAACTGGGCATCCATGACCAAGAAAAAAAATTAGCACCAAAGAATTGCAATAAAAGCCACCTTCTCTTCCTCTATCTTACCACACACTGCCACACACACACACACACACACACACACACACACACACACACACACTGATTTAAATATCAAACAAAAAATGAAACTTTTAAAAGGTAGCTGGGAGTTATAAAGATAATACACAATAAGAGAGAGAAAAATGATGAATTGACTATTGCCAAAAATAGTAGGGTGCAGAACACCCCCAACAGAATGACAAGATGAAGACAGAAGACTTTCACATGCCTGACAACATACACAAACGTATATGAGATACAAAACATATATGATATACATGTGTGTATAAAGAACTCACAAAACAAATATAACTTTAAACACATTTACTTTAAAAATATGATTCTAAATAAATGACTTTAAAATACCTCTAGCATGATAACATTATAATTAGAAAATAGGCAACTGACACTGCCAGATATTACATCACAGAGGCCTTGAGAATAGTGCAAAAGCACACAGACACTCTTTGTCACTAGCCACCAGGGAAACACAGGCCAAAACCTTAAGTTCCACTACACATCCAGAGGAGAACTGCTTTGTAGAAACAGTTCAAATAAAAAGTAATAACAACAAATGCTGCTGCTGATGAGCCCAGACAAGCTCTGGGGCTGCTGGTACCAGCTTAAAATGGTGCAGGCCTTGTGGATGCTTTGGTGATTTCTTAAGAATCAAGACCCAGGAGACCCAGAATTGCTCGTCGAAGGATTCAGCTTAGAGAAACAAAAATTCTGTCCACTGAACATCTATTCTGAAAAGCTTTGCTTGTGATCAACCAAGCCTAGAAACAGCTAGAACTTTCCACAGGCCGCAGGAACTGTACACCCACACCCTAGAGCAGCCAGCAATGGGAGCGAGGGGACAGTAATTGGGGAAAGATCTTGACCCTTCACAGAGGGCTGAACACTTCCGCCCTCTGCTGAGGTTCTAGTTATGGAGACGTGATACATGGCTTAGAAACACACACACTCACACACTCACATACTCACACATACACACTCACACACACTCTCACACACACTCACACACACACACTCATACACTCACATACTCACACATACACACTCACATACACTCACACACATACTCACACATACACACACACTCACATACACACACACACACAGTGTGCAATGTCTATTTCTTGGTATTTATATGAAACTACAGTTACAGAAGGTGTGAGCAATGAGAAACACATTTAAAAAGTGCTTACTATCTACATCTTTCTAAAAATCTACAAGGACTTCAACGTAAAAAGTGAAAAAGAAAATCAGTTTGTAAATTCTGCCCTTTCTAATATCCTACACCTGCTCTGTTTTGTATGCTCCTGAGCCTATATTCATTCTCTCTCTCTCTCTCCCTCTCTCCCTCCCTCCCTCCTTCCTTCCTCCCCCAACCTTTCCTCTCTGGGTCTTCTTAGACCCCCTTCCCTTGGCCCTAATACCTTGTAATCATTAAGAGGTCTTATTGTTGATTTGGCTTCTAGTACTGAGACCAAATTAACAAAACCCAATTAACATCTAAATAAACGAGGCCGATTAATAAAGAATATACAGAATACCAAAGTCTAACGGGTGCTGGGGGATATGACAATATGAAACAAAGCATTAAAAGCTGGCTTGTTTTTTCTGCCTCTTTTTTTTCTTTTTATTTTGAGATAATTATAGATCTGTGGGAAGTTATAAGAAACAATAGCAAGGACTCCTACATGCCCTTCACATGGCTTCCCCCAATGGTAACTTCAAGCTAAGGACTTGGGATCACAACAAAGAAATTAACATTATACAGTCCAACAATTTCATTCACATTTTGACAGTTTTGTACACACGTGCATACATTTGTGTTGTGTGCATGTGCTTGTATGTATGTCTGCTTGTCAGTATGTATGTTTCAAGCTCCTTGAAACTTCATTGTATGTGCTTTTATTAGACAGACAAGAGACAAGGAAAGCTGCAAAGTCCTAAGCCAGTGTGGATTTCTCTCCCCAAGCCAAACTCTTTATATCAAATGCAAAGTGTGGAGTCTAAAACTGTGAACATGTTGTGTGAATGAATCATGAGACTCATAGGTAAACTCAGAGATGGGGGAGACTTGTCCCCTTTGTCATCCAGCTTTCTGTCTGAACCCTGAAGTGACAACCTCCAACAAAAAATAAAAGCTGTGGATTTTAATGCTTTCAGGATGCAGAGGCCTTCCCAGGCTCTGGCCTGAGCTGACAAGAAGCTCAAGTATGACAGCCTTGAGGGAAGGCAAGGGATCACAGGTGTCCATGCACCGGAAGCCCTTTAAAAGATGGCCTTCCGCCGGGCGTTGGTGGCGCACGCCTTTAATCCCAGCACTCGGGAGGCAGAGCCACGAGGATCTCTGTGAGTTCAAGGCCAGCCTGGGCTACCAAGTGAGTTCTAGGAGAAGTGCAAAGCTACACAGAGAAACCCTGTCTCGAAAAACCAAAAAAAAAAAAAAAAAAAAAAAAAGATGGCCTTCCATCAGCTGGAGAGGTAGTACACATCTGCAGCAGGTGTGGCCTGCTCCCAGGCCCTTCCACACTGCTAATGGTTCTCTATGATGCTCCTGTATGGAAGACAGATGGGAGAAACAGAGACAGGCCAGAAGAAATAGCCAGAGACAAAAGCAAGCCACACATTTTCTGAGCTTCAAATACGGCCAGAAAAGAAGAATAGAAGTCAAGTTGGATGTTTCCTTTCAAATTTACTTCACAGGTCTCAGAACACAGGTGATGTAAACTCCTTATTTGGAAGAAAGCAACTAGTTCCTATTCCCTCTCATACACAAAGCCATCCTGTTGGGTATGGATGGGGAGAATCTCCTGGAAACCTATGGCATCTTTAAAAAAGGTCTGCATTTTTTTCTGATTAGCATTGGCTTATTTTGTTTGATGGACAGTTGTTTTTCAAAATCTGCTATTATAGAGAAAATGTTAATGGTGGTGAAGGGGTTTTGTATATGCCACAAGGATGGATACCTGTCATTATGCACATGTCAGAACTCAAGACTGTCTACCAAGAATGCAGCCTACTATCTCCATAGGATTGGAGTGATGGTGGCTTCACAGTGCAAGCCCATCAGGTGAACCACTGCACTGATGGCTGGGTGATGGTGAAACTGAGGAGTGCTGTGTGTGAATGGAAACTGGGGTGTAGGGGACGTCTCTATACTTTCCTCTCTGTTTTTCTGAGAACAGAAAACTACTCTTAAAAAAATTCACATGTGTTGGGGGCTGTGTCAATGGCTCAGCAGTTAAGAATAGTGAATGCTCTTGCTGAGGACCAGGGTCCCATTCCCAGCACCACATGGCAGCTCACAACCATCGGTAACTCCAGTTCCAGAGGATCCAGCACATACCTACATGCAAGCAAAGCACTTGCATACATAGGAAACAAAATAAAATAACTGTTTTTAAAAATCACATGTATTGATTTTAAAAAGTCATAATGGGAACAAAAACTCAAGCGACCTAGTTCTCGTATCTTGCATTGCAAACACACCTTAACTTGCATGGAAATGAAAGTCCTTACTAAACAAAAGTGATGGAGAGAAGCAGACCCTTGGCTGCATCTGAGACTCAGCAAAACAAAGAGGAAAACAGCCATCAAAGATCCATTTCATCATCCATGGCAGAAGCAGAGTTTACTGCCCAAAAGGAACGTGATAGTAACAACCCATCACCATATCCTGTGAACTCTGGCCTAGCAAAGGCTTCCTGATGTCCCAGCCTAAGGCAGATAAACCAAAGATTGCCCTGGCCATCCTCCTCAGGATGGACCACTCTTGACCAATCGCCTTAACACATTCAAGGTCAGCATGATGTTCACCATCAGGACTGGGTTTGTTTTCTTTTTGTATGTGTATGGGTCATCTGTCTGCATGTGTCTGCACACCACATGCATGCAGTACCCAAAGAGGCCAGAAGAAAGGCATCAGATCTCCTGAGATTGTAATTACAGAAGTCTGTGAGTGGCCTATGGATGGTGGGAATTGAACCAAGGTCCTCTACAAGAACAGCCAGTTCTCTTAACCTATGAGCCACCTCTCCAGCCCCAGGACAGGTTTTAATCTCCACAACCCACCAGCTCCATCAAATGCATGCCATGGATTATAGATGGTGCAAATAGAAATTGCTTATTCTTTGATTCCCTTCATAGTCCTTCTATGGTATTCAGGGTGAGATACTCTTGTTTTCTAGATGATTCTAGAGTCAAACTGCATATTTCATATTTGCTTCTTTTTAATCGTTTTTTATTTATATTGTACCATGAATGACATGAAAATCAGCTGCAATAAGGGTTTACCTAAGGTTTGCCTCAGTAGTGCTGCCTGGTTTGGTACAGTGCCACACAGGAAATGTTGGTACAAACAACAAACACTGCTCTCAGACACTAGAATTTTAACTTTTAAGATGCACAGAGCTCAGGAGCAGCTGAACTTAGATGGAACCAGATGTGCACAATTCCAACACAAGACTCTCCAAGTCACAGGCAGTCTAAGGCCTGGTCTTGGGAAGCCAGGGGTAATCTGGGAATAGGGAAGAGACCTCTCCCATGTGATCTCTAGGCCATGTTATTTAGAGGAAGAGCAAAAGGATGGAGAAGATGGGAAGTTCCATCCCATGAGGAGATGGTTATGATAGGAGAAGAGGGGAAACCTGAAAGGAGGAACTTCTGTGGACAGGGAAGCAGAAATAGAGGCACACCTGGCCCAGTCAGACACCTGCATGTGTGTGTGTAAAGTGGCAGAAGTATAGAAGAGAAGCGGAATTGAGAGAGGGTGGCTTAGAGAATCTGCACTTGTGGATGCTAATCTAGTAATTACACACCTTCCCACACATCCATGGCTGGATCCTTAACTATGACTTTGCACACACCATTATCTAATTTGTATGAGTTTGTAATGGCTAGGTAGGCAATATGTGGCCACACCCATGGGACTGGCTTCAGAATACTGAAGTGATTCATCAGTCACCCCCTGGTATACAGAAGGGAAGCTAAAATGATGTAAGGAAACGACTTGGGCCACCAACTAGGGAGACTGCCACGTGTCAAGCCTGTTGAAGCGTCTGGTGGGTGCCTCCAGTGTTGGTTTCTCTGGTGGGTACCAGTATCCCCACCCAACTGCTCAGCAGATTCCTGCTCAGCAGATTCCTGCTCGGCCTCCACATCTAAGCCAAGAGCTCCTGCCATCTGCTGTGAACCCTCTTTTCTACCACAACCCTGCCCAGCACTGCTACCCTTCATGCTTAATCCTTATGTCTACCCATTGCATGACAGCTTACATGGCTCTGCAGAGACTCAAATCCTTACCATGCATGGTACCAGGCCCACGTGGCAGCCTATCTCCAGCCTAGGTCACCACCTCTCCTCACTCTGTGCTGTCAGTCCCTCCTCAGTCACACTCTCTCCATGTTGCAAGCTCCTCAAAGGCAGGGCTAAAGTCGGTCTGTGCTCAGTATCATCTACCCAAAGCATGGGAGGTCATCAGTGAAATCCTCAGGAAGAATGAACTAGTGAGCAAGCTCATGGGTGAGCAAATGAACTGGGTCTTGGGTCTTGGGGCCTGTGCTGTTGCTCTGGTCTCTTCTCCCATCCATGCCTATCCTAGGAAATCATGAACTTGGTGCGAGAAAGAAACTTGACTCAGAACTGAATCTCTATATACATCTGCAGAAGGAGGGAGGAAGGGAGCAAAGGGGGGAAGAAAGGAGGGAGGGAGGGAGGGATGAAATGGATGAACAGATGGCAGGGGAACTATAGTGACCCTCAGGCTCACCTCTGAATTGTCCCCACTGCTCAACACCTAAAACTCAGGTGATTCCCCCTTACATCTGATTGCCCCTCAGAACTGGGTTCACATAGTAGGTGGCACAGAGACTCTCTGAGGGATGAATGAATGATAGATAATATAAAAGTGGTTTCCCAAACGCCAGTGAATGCTTTGCATGCACACAATCTCACCCATCCACCGCAGTCATGTTGTTTGAAGTTACCAAGCAATTTAAAAATTAAATGAGCATGCACCCTGTCATATTTTGATCTAACTATGCACTAATTTTCAGGACAGAGAAAAAACAGTTAATTACTATTTTGTACTGCAGTCTTCTCTCTCCTTCCTTCTACTGTAATGGAACATAGTCAAATAAAGAAGTTACTCCAGTGCAATTCCCATCTCAAGAAATAAAACAGCACTTAGAACTCTTTGTTTGCAAGCTTAAATTTAGCTCACTTAAAGGCAGTTATCTGATGTACTCAGAAGCACAGAGACAACCTGGAAAAGCAGAAAATCACACAGAAAGCAGGAAGGTTGGCAAGAAAAAGAGCACGTCCTATGAGCCTTTAGGAAGAAGTGGCATTTCAGGGTTGGTAGCACCCGGCCACCAGATAACTACAGCCAGGAGCCACTGCAAAGCCAAGGTCTGGCCATGAATTTTTGCATCTGGGAATCCACCACCCTTTTCTGCTATCCCTTACCCTGGAGATAGTACTTGGCTTCATCAGAATGTGGACATGAACTGCTTCATTTTTCTGTGAAATTTATCTTTTTTTTTTTTTTTTAACTGTGTCTGTATATAAACTTATGCACGTGAGTGTGTGTGAGCCCTCCTAGGTCAGAAGTATCACGTGCCCCTGGCACTGGACTCACAATCAGTTGTGAGCTGTTCCATATGATTGCAGGGAGCCACCAAATTTAGGTCCTCTGCAAGAGTGGTATGTGCTCTTAACCACTGAGCCAGCTCTCCAGCCCAAGCATGAACTTCTCAAGGCTAAATATTGTGGTCTCCTTAATGAAATCCCCGTGGTGGCAGCTCCTAGCCTCCCTTCATGTTTGGGATTTAACCGCAAAATCGTTCTGTCCCCAGTGGCCCTTCCCTGGTGGATCTGTGGTTTGCTTCTGATTTCCTGAAAGTTTTGGATGACACCCATTGGAGGCCTGGGGTTCCCCTTGGAGCACTAGAATTCCCAAGAGCAAAACCCTGGCCTGCCCTCCCTGGGGCTTTGGCTGTGGGGAGGGCCCATCCTTCTTGCAAACTCATTGAGGCCGAACACCCTGCTGGCTACTCTTCTCCGACTTTCCTCACAAACTGAGAACTCTAAACTAGAGTCCAGCTCCTTGGGCAGGCTGTCAGGGTACACACTGGTGGGGGGAAATCTCAGCCAAGACAGAGGCCAGAAGGGGAACACAGGATAGATGTACAAACTGGCACATCTGCTCAATTAAGACTGATCCGCCTGGGGCAAAGTCACAGGTTTTAGGTCAGGTTTTGTAAGACAATTAAATTCTCAGACAGTCAACTGTGCAGGGGTCAGAGTTGAACTCAGTACAATGGAGAGTTTGAAGATAAGGCTTCCTTTACCAATGTGTCTCTCCATCACTCTCCTTCTCTTGGTCTTTCTTTGGTCACCCTCTGAGCTACCCAGACTCCTCAAACTTTACCATTGTAACTTAAAACAAGTACACTCTGATGCCAAGATGACTCACATAGAACCCTCTAGAATAGGGGCTAAGTGGGGTGATTGATGGTCAAGACGCTATTCTTTGAGTCTGGAAAAAGATAGGTGAGATATACTGTGCTTCTTCCTCAAAGGAAAGACACCCCAAAGGAAATAATGGCAGAGATGAGGCTACAAGTGCAGAGGCTGGGCCCTCTCCTAACCACTGCCAAGGTTTCCTATAACAGCAATTACTAGGATGCTGCATTTGCCCCTGCCTCAGAAGGGTTTCTGGACTCAGCATATGTTTCCTCCAGGTTAAAGTGGTCCCTTGAGTGTGGGTGTTAACACTGCCAGGGCTCATGGACAGGCAATACCTGAGTTGTCTGAGGTGCAGTTAGAAGGCTAGGGAAACTTTAGAGTTGGGTTTCTGGTCATCCTGATATCAGAATGCCCAGGGACCCCTGACTTCCAGAATCCCCACAGATACTAGGATAGGCTGAGAGCAAGTATGGGGTGGGAAGTGCGAAGCGCTATAGGTTCCCTGCTCCTTGGTTAAAATTCTCCAGAAAGCATAGAGCCCTGCCTGCCTCTTGCCCTACTTTACCATGGAGGTGCTACCAACTGCTGCGGGCCGCAGGAAATATCATAAGAACTCAGCTGGTTATGGCAAAGCCACTACCTGGAGGGATCAAGGATTTCCTCCAGAGGAAGCCAAATTCCAAGGAGCTTTTGGTGTTGCTTGGCTTGTTATATATTAGCTGTATTCTGTTATGAAAATCATATGTGCCTTCATAGTTTTCCCAATTGACTTTTCCCTAAGAAGGGCTAACAGTGTGGACTGATCACTCTCTGGACATACACATTCCAAGTATTTGGAGAACAGCCTCAGGAAAGGCTTTCTCTGGAATCAGATATCTCCCTTAGCCACTTTCAAGGACTAACAGTGATAACAGCCCACATGCAAGTCTCCTGATTTAATTCCACAAGGAGACACTGCCTAGGTCAGGTGGACATTAAATAATAGCTTTACACAATTTAGCTTGGACCCTCCTTTCTTATACAACCTTACTAACAGATCCCTAATTTCTTTCCTAACCACTTCTAGGAATGTAGACTGAGCACATAGATTCCCTTTTTGATATGCTAACTGGTCATTAGCACTCAGTTGACCTTCTCTTTTACCACTCCCATTTTGGATGGTAAAAGAAAGCCTGATGGTCACTGCCTGAGGAAAACTCTTACCTGCCTTTATGACCCTGTAGAATTCAAGCCTGGTGACCTTGCTCAACCAGGAGCTTGCTATTGCTTGGGTTTATAACTGGATTCCTGGGAGACTTAGGTGGAGTGTGGAGGACTGAAAAGAGAAAAGAGAATGGAAGAACTAGACGGGTAAGAACTTGAGAGGAACAAACTGAGATGGGGAAGAACTAGATTGAAGGGCTAGAAGAGAGGACTAGAGGAAGGAGATGGAAGATGAGGAAGAGCCAGATGGGGAAGTACTAGCTGGGTAAGAACAAGCTGAAAAGGACCTAGATGAGGCAGAATTAAGACAAGAGAATTAAGCAATAAACAAGTATAGAGAGAAATCAGGCAAGAAAGGAGCTAGGCACGAGAACAGAACTGAAGCTGTGTATAAAGGATGTTATGCCAGAGGAATTAAAGCAAGTGGACTATAGAGCTCGGTGTGCTGAGATTCTATTTCCCCGAAAATAGTCCTCGCCATTAGTAGTTCTCTCTCCTGAGCCCCTGGGATGTACAATATTAAGGCTGGTCCCTCTGTTATTATACAAGAACCAACCACTCCAGCACCAAGAGATAGATTTTTATCTGGCTTCTCAAAAGCTGGACTTGCAGCCTCACTGAAGAATATGAGCGTCTCCCTCCTTGAGAGAGGCAAAGGGGGAATGCCAAAGCAGAGACTGGGGAGACTTGCCACCTGGGTGGGCGCCTACGTCTTGACTGGTCCCTTGCAAAGTAAAACTCCTATGTTCTGCTCTGTATCCTTGAACCTCCCCTGCAGCCACTGGCTCTTGTTCAATCTGACCCTTGAACAGTTGTGCTGACAGTACAGCTCTTCATCTAACTCAGAGTCTTTTTCTTCCCCTTCAACCTCTTTTCAACATGAGCATTTATTAAAAGAGTGAGCAGTCCTTAGAATTTTTTTTTTATTTTATAACTTCCAGCTTAAGCAAAGGACAGCTAAACAGATCAAAGTAAGAAGGACAAAGCAAATTGGCAGGATTTGCTCCTCCTGCTCCAATCTCAGCCCTGGACCCACTAACCCCTAGGAAGTAGATTCTACTGAGAGCATTACTGTACAAGGGAGGCCTATCATGGGAACTTCCCCCAGTGTCTCTGAGATGATGAGCCATGCAAGAAAGGAGGCTGTTTCCCCGGAACAAGGGCAATCCAGTAGCCCTTTTGTAAATTGCAGCATGCCACAGGCTGACCAGGCTCTATTACTCTCTAACTCTACTGGAAACATCTATTTCTTCTAGAGACCACCTAGCAAATGTCACTGAGACAGACTCAGCAGCCAGGAGTTCCTTCTGGGAGACAGAAGACCGGAGGAGATCACAGAAGCTACCTGTCCCCTACCTATGCCAGCAGGAGCCTGCAAGCAGGACAAGTAGGAAACAGCAGGGACAGAGACCACCACACCCACAACTGAAAGGGTCCATCATCTATTCACCCACACTGAGCCATCACCTGTAAACACTCCAGTCGAATACCTTGCTTGTACTCTTCTAGAACTCCCTCCTTGATGAGGAAGGCAGAGTGTTCCATGAAGAATGTCACCATAGGAAAGTCTTTGTGGGACAAGTCCTGACTCACCTAGTCTGTCCTGAACACCTAAGAGATTTCTTGTGGTAGCTTAGGCAAAACTTTCAAAACCACCAGTAGGAAGCCAAGTATGGCAATGCACTCTGATAATCCCAGTACTCAGAAGGCTGAAGCGGGATACTTATCAGTTCAAAGCCAGCCTGGGATACATCATAAGACCTTGGGTGTAGCTAAATAGAAGAGTGCTTGCACAAGGCTGTGGGTTCTATTCACACACTGCAAAAATGAACAAAAGAGCACCATCTGAAATATCTACTGGTGGGAAGCACACAGCTAGACAGGGGTCTTCAGACTGTGACACTAACTGGATACCTGCTTCACTAATAAGGTTCCTTTGGGGTGGGATCTACTTTACAATGATACAACGATCCTTTGCCTAGTGTAGAAGAGAAGAGGGTTTCTATCCATGACAGCTAAGTCCAACAGGGACCTTTCTCTCTCTGAGCAGGTGCTTGTCCTCCCAGAAAGCTCTTCCCCCTACAGGCTCCACACACCATAATGTTGCCACAGGCAACAATCTGAAAACCCCATTTAGGTAGAACTGCCACACAGACTAGCTTTCCATTTGGGAAAGGTGAATCCAGGCCCATACCACACAGCTACACATGATGCCAGTGCAAAGTGGATACAGTCTGGTGGGCGGACCACACCCTGGGAAGGGAACCAGCCATGAGCCTTTACATGAGTCTTGTGTTTGTTGAGGGCTCACAGTAGGAGGAGCCTGGTAAATCTAGAGAGGCAGAATATGGGATTCCTCCTTCCCCATGGGCTCCAAAACCTGCCAAAGAGGCCAGAGCAGCATCAAAGAGGAAGTTTCCTTGGAGTGCCCTCCTTACTGTAGTAAGGGAATTCAGGTCACAGTACATGGACATCCACTCACCAGATGTCCAGATGTCCTGATGATATCTGGAAGGACCCAGAACAAGTTAGCAAGCACAGAACACTGGCAAAGCCACAATTCAATCTATGGCTTCCCATTGGCTGTTGTGGAATACCTCTATCTTCCCATTGGCTAGGAAGAAATCTGTTCTCCCTTAACTATTATGAAATTTGTCTTTTTTCCTACTGGCTGCTATGGAATCTCTTGGTTTTCCAGTGGGCTACTATGGATTAATCAGGTGAAAAACATCCCACGTCCCATAACGGAACAGAGCCCAGCATTGTATTTCTAGAGGGATAGATCCTTTATGACAACCTCAGTCCCTCCCCTCACAACACACTGTAAGCAAATGCTTCAGAGTCCCACTATGCTGGATGGCTCTAGAATGTTTCAAGAAGTAGCAAAGGCTACGTGTAGGAGGTAGGGGTGACCTCAGAGAAGTCTGTGTATGAGGACTGTGTCTCTGGCCTGGACAAGAAGCCTCCTGAGAGTCCACTCTTGGGGCTACAGCTGGATCCATATGTGATGCAGCAGAAGCCTGTGTTGTGTACCATATGAGCTTGGGCAGTCATCATGATAGTGGGGACACACAATGGCCAGGGGGCTGAAGACATCTCCATCAAGGCCTCTAGCACATGATCCTAGAGTATGTATGACCTCACAAAGCATCCATAGTTGCAGGGACATCTAACCTGATGCAGATCAAATCCCATGACACATCTCCATCCACTCCCAGGGAGGAAGTGCTAGAAACCCTCAGTTCCTGGATACAGCTTCCTTCCTCCATCTCCTAGCTTCTTTTAGGTGAAGAAGAGGTCAATGGTTGTTCTGACTTATTTCTCCAAATAACTCTGTGGACATACTTTCCTATCTATCAGAGTACCTACTACCCAACCAAGTCAGCACTATGTGCAGGTCTTGACATATTAGAGTCTTGAGGGATGGCACTGGCAGAGGATGGGGACCCTTACCCTCTAAAGGCTCAGTTTCTCGACCAGCCCACCCCACCCAGCCCGGTTCTGGCCTCAGCCTCTTCTGAGCCCCAAAGCCCCTGGCCTCGTCAGGCAATTCCACACTTCCTGCCCACAACATGGACCCAAGCCCCTGTCCCAACTAGACTTTTAGCCTCTGCCTTGATACCCAGTGATGGGGGGACATGCCCCCAAGTGACAGGACTGCAATCCTGCAGCCATTAGTGTCTGCAGCTTCTTGGAGAGCAGAGATTAAGTCGCAGAGCAACAAATGTCTTTTTCTGTTGAGCATTTGACCTTATCTGAGTGTGGCATCAGCTTTGAGAGCAATGATTTCTGTCAACATGGGTGAAAAACGGCCCCCACACTTCCAAATTGGGATCTCTGCTCTCAGTAGCAGATGTAGACGAAACCCATTGAAAGTGGTAATAAATGGCTTGGAAAGAGGCCACGGGTCCCTTTTGGATGGCAGCCCCACAGGACAGGTCTGAGCATCTCTTAAGCGTTGGCCCTACTAGCCAGCTTTACTGAACAGGATGTTCTAGGTCCAGCCTGCTGCAGTGAGGAGTTCAGGAGTCTCGGCCTCGACTGTCCCCAGCATGGTAAGACACAAAAGCCGCTGCTTGCAGTACCTGCCTCCAGTCCCCACTCATTCTCTTGGTTCCACTGTCAGATGCAGACAGGCTCTCACCACAGGGCAATGGAGCCTGCAAGGAAACGTGGTACTTAAACCCAAACAAGATGCTCTTTTGCCAATTGCCTTCTCTGCCTCTCCAGGACACTTCAGTCATGAAGGGGTCATACTGACTCTAGCCTGTGTGTTGCTTTCTCTTGCATCCTTTTATCAGAATCTCAGACACACAGGTCTCACAAAATGTCTTAAAAATTGGCTGGCTGTGACTGCACATAAGCTCTTGGAAGCAGTTTGATGTGGTCCTCTCATCAGGAGCCCAAGGGCAGGTCACACTACTGCTTCCATTATGACATACATGCTCTATGAGACACAGAACTGATGCTAAAATTTCTGCCCCTTAAACCTGCTCATAAGAACTGGCATATGGCTGCCTAATCCCTAGTTCTGGATACTGCAGGGGGCCATGAGTGTCGAGGAGAATCTACTCTGGTCAGAAGAGATAAGAGAGTAGGGACAGACATTTAAATAGAGAAATGATGCCGTATCTTGAGCCATCACAGACAGAAGAGATAGGAACCCCACCAGAGGGCCTGGGAAATGGCTTTGTTGGTAAAGGTCTTGCTGAATTAACATGAGGAGTTAAGTTCAGAACCCTGATACCCACGTGAAAGTGGTATCCAGTGATGTGTCTAGCCAAGCTGATAACAGTGAAAGACTTTCAAAGAGTAAGGTAGAGAGTGATCGAGAAAGATACCAGTGTCTACTACGGCCTCTTCATGCAGCCACACATGACCCCGACATGCAAACCCATGAAGAAGCAAGCATACTCCCACACAAAAAGAGACACACAGAAAATCCAACTGGAAAAGGAGCTAATTCTGCCCAAAGACATAGGTAGGAGTGAGGTAAGTTTTCAAAGCAGATGCATGGTTAGGAGAAAGATAATAAATGGTTAGTTTTCTAAGTCAAGGAAATGGTTTATGCACAAGAATGGACAATTCTAGGCCCTGGTGTATCTGAGAGTGGTAAATGCTATGGCGATTATATTGAGAAGACAGTGAGCTAGAAGGCAGAAGGCACAGAGGTGTTTTGTATAGTCTACCTGCCCAGGAGGAAAGTGGCTTGTCACACAGGTATCTGTAAGCCAGATAAGGATGCCTGTGCAGATTGGAGTATCGGGACTTAAATCCTAGGTTTGGACATTAGGATATTATAATGTAGTTAACAAGTAATCAAGACAACGCTGGGAAATGACAAACAGCTGGTGGAGGAGCTTAAGCAAGGAGGAGATCCAGGCACAGCATCCTGTGCAAGTGAGGCCAGCAGACGCCCCCACCTCCCTCCCCATGCCCCACTATGACCCATCAGGTCATAACCTCCTTTCACTCTTACCCTGCCCTCTCCCCCTTGGGTCTGTTCCTGTCCCCTTTCTTCTCTTTCCACCTCCACTGGGAAGCCCGTCATTTCAAAGCACAGACCTGTATGGGAGTTACACTTCTACTCTCTCCTCTGCAGGGCTGTTTGCTCTTGTCTCTGCCCACATTGCAGCCTTGCTGTCTCCAGATCTGCATCAGTACCTGATGGTCCCATGTCCCCACTGCTGAATTTGCCCTGGAACTGCTGTAGAAGACACTGGATATCCATCTCCATCTGGTCCACTAGAATAATGTGTCTGGAAGAGGGCCTAAGCCACACTCCTTGACCACCACAATTCCCCATCATTAGCACAGCATGCAGCCTACTATGGACCTCTGTCAATATTGTGCAGTGAAAGAAGGCAAGAAGGGAAGGAGTGGCCTAGAGTGCCTGTGGCTGAGGCCTTTCCTATCTGACTGGCAGAATGGCCCATAAGGACACAGTCCCCCTCCCTGGGCCTCCTATGATGTGACTTCAACTTGCTTTCTCAGGATTGTTCACTGCCCAGACTAGGCAAGACCCCACTCCTGTTGAACAGGATTATCTCTCTCCTCTCCCCTCCTTCCCTTCATCTCCCCTACTCACCCTGCAGCCAAACTGCCACCCTCTTCAGGAGTCTACTCACAAAATATCATCACAGCTGGGCTTGTTGACTGTTGACATTCCCTCATAGAAGGAGGGGTCAGGAGGGTCGTGGGACCCTCACTCAAGTGTCCAGCCACCAATCCCAACTAGTTGCTTGCAATTCTGTCCTAATTGAACATGGCCTTGGGGTCTCAGGGAAGGGGCTAAAGTGCATAGCTGGGGGATGAACCAGGGGAAGGGCTCCATCTACACAGCCATAGGGAGCCATCACCTCTGCTGGAAATAGATTTCCAGTGTGGATGCTTTAAGGCCACCCCAGACCCTGCCTGTAACCTCTCATCCATTGCCTTGCTAGTAAACCTAAGAAACTCATGGGTTCCCCAGGCTGAACTTTGATGGTATTGTATGGTTGTTAGGATCTTAGGAGGAGGGAATAGATGTCTTTATTTATGTATCCCCCCCCCCCCCCCCGCAAGGAAAAAATTTTAGTGATATTCCTAAGTGAGCTCAGATCCACCCTCCTGAGCAGTTGGTAGCATCCTGAGAACCTCACTCACATTGGTGGTTTTCAGGCATTACATATAGGTGTGACAAGTAAGCTGGCTACTTTGAGAATCTCCATTTAAAATTTTCTGGAATAAAAAGCTGGGTTCCTGGTGGATATCTCCTAAATGAGTTCCCTATACCAAATTCCCTGCCTGTGGTGATCTGAAGTCAGCACCACTCACCGTGTGTGGCACAGCTGCTTGTCCTTACCTCCCTCCTCATCACACGTGGGTCACTGGAATTGAGCAAATCTGGCCTCCATGCAGCACGCCACACTTCTAGCTCTGTCAGCCTCTGCCTGGTGATGCATGAGGAGTTTGCAGGTGGGACCAGAACCATATGGGCTCTTCTATACACCTTCCCTCTTAGCAAACAAACAAACAAAAAAAGTCCCTGCTCACATCCTCTCCACCAAAAGAATGCTTAATCAATGAAAAAATTAACTGTAACCCTAAATAAAGAAGTGCAGATATTTTCTTTACAGTGCTTTATTAATTTGTAAATACCATTATTGAATTTTTGAAAGTTCTAATTTAAATGTATCGATCTATTATTGTTTTGTGGATTTTCCACCCAAATGTCTTGGAGGAAAAGAATGGCTAACATCAGACCACAGATTCTGGGGAGACTGACATAGTGGAAGAGGAGGATTGGGCACAGTCCATGATGCACAGGAGTCCTATAGTGTCCCACGTACCAAGGTGATGTGTGTTTGTTGCACCCACATCGGGCCGATTTTTTGTTTGTTTGTTTGTTTGTTTGTTTCTTCTTCTCTTTGTCTACCAGTAGCCATAACGCAGGAACTAGCACTTGGGCACAGAGCTGTGTCTTGGATGGGGGTGGGGGGAGAGGCTGCAGCCCTGGGAAAGCTGCAATCACATCAGCCAAATGATGAACCTAAGAAGCTGCTTGGCTCAGGAGTCTCCCAGGCCATTTGAATGAGATCGGAGCAAAGGAGGGAAAGCTTGCTGCTTTCCCTGGCTGCTCTCTTCGGACAAAAGAAATTAAGTGAGGAAATATTTGCTGGGTTTGTGGGAATTTATCTAGTGATGCTTAGAAACACAGAAGATATTTGGTTGGGGCAGAGGGGGCTAGAGAGATGAACAGAATTGCCTATATTCGTCAAGTCAGTTTGCCTGCCCCCACAGGCCCTGCCTTGTCTTGGCCCTTGTCTTGTCTTCTACCAATTAAAAGAAAGCTTCTGTGAACAAGATGGATACTGTTGCTACTTTATGAAAGATTTCCTGTGACCTGGGAATCCCGTCCCCTGGGCTCCCCCAGCCTACAAAGTCCCTCCACAGGTCTTTTCCTTGGACCCTGGTGCCCACAGTCTAATTCCAAATAAGTGATCCACACCCTTGGAGGTTCCTCTCCCTATGGATGCCTGCCTCCATATCACTATGTAAATTATAGCAAAAACATAATTTCCTTAGGGAGATCACTCAAGGTCGCACCTATCTGAATCAGCGTCATCTTCCCAGTCGAAACACAATGCCCATGGGAATTGTCTTTTTGTCTATACACCTCTTCCTGTACAGACTTTAAACCAGGACCAACAGGACTCTGTCTGTCACCCAGCCCCCAGCACAATGCCTGACACATAGGTGATAAAAAGAATGCTGACTTTGTCTAGAGACAAGTTTGCTTTGGGGACATGATTTTGTAGAGTATCGGAACTATAACTTGGGCACCACTGAGTAGACACAGGGCTGGACTCTAGTAAGAGGCAGACAGGGATGTACCTTCTAGAAAATTGTAACATCTAGACAATTCTGTGCCTTCATAAAACAGCCCCTTTAGGGGAAGTGAGAGCATTGTGGCAAACTCCAGTGACTTAAAGCTGAAACTCTAAGAGCAGAAGTCACCGCT
>CABHPP010116027.1:18382-37870 GCA_902168425.1 Peromyscus attwateri
GGGGGGGGGGTAATAAAGTCTACCTGGCAAAGTATAAAACAACTGAAGCGTGGTTTCCATCGAATAAGATTAAATAGATATAAAACAATGAACGTCGACTGGTGGGGGTTTGGTTGGGAGGTGCCAGGGAGGGGACGTATTTGTGCTAAACGAACAGAAAAAGGGGAAGAGAGAGGGGGACCCCAAATGAATTGTCAAAGGGCTGTTCTGTACAGTGAGGGCTTGGTAAGAAAAAGCCAACTGTCTGTAAAAAGAAATGAGGTTGGTTTGCCTCGGGGGGCACACAGGTGAGGGGATGCCGCAGTGATCACGTTAGTGGGGAGGAGGTGTGGACGGTCGGGTCAGGCTGGCTGGGTGACATAGCTCTTCTCTCCCAAGAGACCATGCAGAGAGGTGGGCACGGGGCATGCGTGAGGGAACCATGGGGTGGGGAGGCCACAGGTCGCAAGTCTCAGCAGGGGACAGGGACAGCTAAAGAGGGGTGGGGACGGCAGCAGGGCCTTGGAGGACCAACTCTTCTATGGGGTATACAGGGAGGAAAGGTTAGGACCCTTCCAGATTTACAGAAGCAGCAGAGGGGAGGAGTGAGCTACAGTATGGAGACCCTAACTCCTTTCTCCTCCTCCCCCAGTTTGACCCCCACCCACGAGGAAGCTGGAAACATCTGGAAATAATACAGAGTAGCAGGTGGGCAGACTGACGGGAGAGCATTAGCATTACAGAGTTCATTAACAAAAAAAAAAAAAAAGCAATTAATTTTCCAAAGGTCTTTTTTTTCCTCTGTTTTTTGTTTGTTTGTTTGTTTCCTTAACCAAAACCAAAACCAAAACCACTAGCACTAACCCGACAGCTGACTGGTCCAGACAGTACTACACGCCAGGGGGGGCAGGAGGGGAGGGAGGGCTGGTCAAAGACTTCATAAATAAGAGCGGGTCCCAGACCCGCAATTTGTCAACATTTCTTAAATAGGTGCGTTATTTAAATCTTATGTACAAGAACCACTTTGCATAGCGATGGTGGGGACACAGGACGATGGGTGACATGACTGGGTATTCCTGTCCCAACGGCAGGGGGGAGATCTCGGCTCGGTGCACCTCCAGGAAGAAATCGCGTCCTCCTTCTGGCCCGAGTCGATGGCATCAGGCTGGATGGATGCCCCCACACATGGCATCACACAACAAAGGCAAAGAAAATCCACACAGGGATCCCCGCCCGCCCGCCCCTCCCCTGCCCTCCCTACCCGATCTTCCTCCTCTCGGTTGCCACCAAGGCCGCTTTTGATCAACGTCAAAGGTTCCAATATGAAGCTCTAAGAATTAGGCGGGGGCTGGGCGTGCTGAGGACCCCCCACCCCTCCCCCCCTCCGCCCCCCAAGACTTCCCCCATCTAACCCACAGCCAGGTGCTGGGGCCACCCCGGGACCCACTGCTCTACGGCTATTAGTCAAGAGTCATTTTTTTTTCTTGTGCGACGCCATCCTGTGCACACAGGGGGCTTCACCAGGCTTCCGTGTAGCGGACATCCACCTCCTTCAGATTAGGAAGTTTGGCCTGTGGGTGACAAGAAGGTACCTGGTCAAATACCAGCCATTTCCCTCAGCAACCAGAGAGGGTAGACAGCCTGATCCTCGAGGAGCTGGAAGAGTGTGTGTGTGTGTGTGTGTGTGTGTGTGTGTGTGTGTGTGTGTGTGTCTCCTACCACCCACACCCTCTCCATTATGAGGCTGTGGGCTCTCAAGGCTCTGGAGGGGCTGGTGACCTTAAACCGTGCCCAGGGCAGGTGGCCTCAGAGACATGAGACAGTGGCTGCAGAAACCACAGCCCTCTGTGGAATCACAGATGCTGTGTGAGACTGGATTACACATCTGGCGTCCTGAGGCTTGTTTTCTCACGACTATGGCTGAACTGAGTCCTGTCCTTGGCTCCCAGGTGGCATGAAGGATTAAATGTGACGTTGTGGGAAAGCCCTGAGCATCATGTAATAGACTATGTATCTCTAGGTCCCTTCCCATTGTTGAATGAGAACGGACAGAGTGGGTGAGGGACCAGGGCAGCACCAGAAGCTGGCCTGGACACTCTTCCTCCTGGGTTCCTGTCCTTCTGCTGAAATATGGTTCTCCCTGATACTTTATTTGAGATAGAGCCTCATGTAGTCCCGGCTGGCCTCAAACAGCTATGAAGCTAAAGATGACCTCCTATTTCTAATCCTTCTGCCTTCAGCTCCGAGTGAGGCAATTACAAGCACGTACCACCTCATCGGGTCTGTATGGAACCGGGCATGGGACACAGGCCTTTGTGCATGCCAGGCAAGTGCTCTAGCAACTGAGCCCAGCCGCAGTCCAATCCACTCTGCAAGATTCTTCTCCGTCCCTGCCCTCTGTTCCTGCTGGCAGACTGTTCTCAACAGCTAGCCTTTTCCTTCACTGTACAGAGGCATCTGTCTCCTCAATGGTCTCCTGTCTTTACTTCCTGCCTTCCCAACATCTCTTGCACCCGCCAGCCCTATTCAGTAACACACATGCACTTCCATGCACACCTACACACACACACACACACACACACACACACACGGGAGCCTGCTCATTGCCTCTGTCCTGTGCCCAACAATCTTCAACGGTTTCCCCCGCCCAGGCAGAAGCTGCAAGCTGGGGCCTGTGGTTCCCAGTACAAAGCTGGGAAACACCTTCAAGCCATGCTTGCCAGTCTAGGAGGTTGTACAGAAAAATACAGATGTCCAGGTTCCTTGGAAAGAACAGGAAGACCAGGCCAGACTGCATACCCAACCATGTGGGTTTGCCTGTCTGGCATCTAGCACAACCATCCTTCTTCAAAAGTCAGGAAGTTCCCAGGTGCCCCAGGAGAGGAAGGACGGAGGTTGGTCAAAAACTAGTATCACTGAGTTGGCACCATGGCCCTCTGGGATGTAAAAAAAAAAAATAAGGGGCTGGTCAGATGGCACAGCAGGTGAAGGTGTTCGCTGTACAAGCCTAGTGACCTGAGTTTGATCCCTGGAACTCACATAAAGGTGGAAGGAGAGAACTGACTCCACACAGTTGTCCTCTGACCTCTACGCCTGTGCCATGGCCCGCGCGCGCGCACACACACACACACAGAGTAATATTTTTTAAAAAGATACTAGGGGCTAGAGAGACGGCTCAGTGATTGCTGCTCCTCCAGGGACCTGAGTTAGGGTCTTAGCACCCACGTCAGGTGGCTCACAACCACCTGGAACTCCAGCTGCAGGGGATCTGATGCCTTCTGAACGCACGCACACACATGTGACTCTCTCAAAATAAAGAGAGAAGGCAGGGACTTTTCCTCATAAGCGGTTGCTCTCACTCCCCTCTTCCACTTCACTTCAGTGGCGCTGTGGCTTTGGGGACCTGGAGCGCAGGACACTGTGAGGGCTCTGCTTCTTCCACTGCAACATGCACAGGTGCCCCCCAAGGTGCTTGTGTGCACGTGTGTAAATTCACAGATGGAGCTAGCAGGTACGACGAGTCCCGGGGCCCACACTTCTTTCAAGCCTAACCCAAGGCAGACAGCATTGCTCCGCAGAGACATCTTGAGTTGTATCCAGCTCTACAGTTGCAGCCTTACCCCTCCCACTGGCTGCCCTCCCCCTGGGGACTGCTAAGTTCCGTGCCTTCTGGGACTCGTGACCTCTCTGGTCACACATCATGGCAGCTGCTGTTTGGCCTTTGTTTCCTGCCTGGGCTTGGCAGGTGCTACATCCATGCCGGGGTCAAAGAGTTAAGCCCAGCTGTGAGAGAGCCAGAGAGAGTGATTGGTAATGGTTGGAGAGCCACCAGGAGACCCTGGCGAAGGAGGGGCCTGACCAAGGGTTCCAGGTTCCCTAAGACGCACATATGTTCTGATGGATGAAATGTCCCCGTTGTCACACTCAGACCCCCCTCCTCTCCTTCCCAGGTGCCAGGCCAGGCCCTGGAGGGCCTGCAGCAGCCTAGAGAACACATGGCCTGCTTCTGCCCTGGCTCCTACTCCCACAGGTCATCTCCCAAACAACAGCTAGGTTTTTAAAAGTAGGACGTGACACCCCACCGACGGCCCCAGGGGTGTTGTGAAAAAACTCCAGTCTCTCTGTGATCCAATGAGGATTTGTATCAGCCCTCCTGTTCTCTCTCACTCCAGCTGTGCTTGCCATGGCCAGGGTCTGCTTGTCTTCTCTGCATACACCTTCCTCTCACCCTGGACACCCCAGGCTTTGAATTCAACATATGCGGCCTTGTCTTGGAAGGGGTGGTCCTTGGTTTTCCCGTGCCAATACAGAGCCCTGGTTGGCTTCCTTTGTTACTATCCCCTCATTCCTACCCATCTGGCTCTGCTCCTGGTGTGCCAGCCCTTGTGCGGGAGAAGTAGCGCTAAGTAAGGGTGGCCAGGGAGGGAGAAGGGTGGCTATGGAGGGAGCTGGGGATAGCCAGGAAGGGCGGGAGTCAGCAGGGAGGGCTTACCTTCAGATCCTCATAGGTATCAGCCGAGAGCTTGGTGCTGTTCATATTTAAACTGCAAAGACTCTTCATGGCTGGGTAAGGATAGATAGACAGACAGTGAGTCCACACGGTAGACTATGGTAGGATGGGGACACTCAAGCTGCAGGCCACTCTCAGTGTGGATGGTTAAGGGAGCTGAGATGGTGTGAGTTCAGCCATCATGACCACCAGGTAGTCCATTTCACGCTCTTGGCGTCAGAGCTGGGTCTTTTCTTGGTCCCTGACCTCTGACCTTCTCTCCCCTTCAGCTCTAGCCCTGCCCCTAGGGATCCTGAATGTTCCCTGGCATCCCTGGCTCCCATCTCTAGCTTTTGGTCTTATGAGCAAACACCAAGTTGGGGTTCATGTTGGAATCATATGGGTGCTTGCTGGAGACACACGCAGATGCTTATGTTGAGATGCTGTGGGGGGCCAGACCAGTGGGGGCGCTGCACTGTTAATTAGACCCACGCACCCCTGAGGAACTCCTGCAGGAATATCCTGTGGGGAGCTGCTCCAATTTCCCCTCTATCAGAGCCCCCACCATCCAGAACTGGTCCATAAGCGTTTGTAAGTAGTGCCACAGCCACTTTTGTGACCTAGCGCTATACTCTGCCACCTCCAAGAGGCCTGCTTGGCTATTTCACAGCTGAATCACGAGGCCTCTTGTCTAAGGGAGCAAGATAAAAAAAAAAAAAAGGGGATTCCGGCACATGCAGATTCCCAGGCGCAATGCCCCCTTGATCAGAGCTCTGTGGAACCAGTATCCCAGCCCCTTCCCTAAGCTTCTGTTACTGAATGCTTCTCAAGCTGGACAGGCCCAGGAATGCCTAGGCACGCAGTAGCCCGGAGGCATGTTTCTGAGCAGCTGGCAAGGCTGGAGTTGCTGGCTGCGACACCAGTGACAATGGTGCCCTAGAAAACTTCACGGTGGTTTACTGTGGCTGGGTGGAAGACATAGGCTAATCTCACAGACTTCCCCTTTTCCTCCAGACTTCTAGCTCCTCGAGGGCAAGGACACCCACCCCTCTGCTTGCTCCCAGCACCTTGCCAGCATGCAATAGTTCTGCTACAAATGGGTTATTAATAACTGCTTGCTTCCTTCTCAGGGTGTCCAGCTGGGGGTCAGCCCACCTGCTGCAGACCAGGTACTCACAGCTGAGGGCCAGCAGGCCAGCGTCGGTGACTGGGGTCTCACACAGGTTCAGCACCTGGAGCATAGTGAGGTGTTCCGACAGGAGCCGCAGGCCGGCGTCTCCAAACTGTGGGGCACATGGATTCTTAGCCTCTCCAGGCCCAGGGGAGGGGACCCTAAGGCTGGGTAGGAGTGGGAGGGGTAGGATCTAGCTATGAGGCCATGCCCTCTTTTCTGAGTCACACACCCCTTTGTCTTGTGTTCAGATCTAGTTTCTGACTGGGATATAGGTCAGGCAAGGGCCTCTGTGAGAGTCTGAACTCAGGCTCTGAAGTCTGAAGGCAGAGCTTGGGTGGCGTTTTCAAGAGATGGAGAAGCCTGTGTACCCCAAAGGGCTAGGCCAGTGGTACCACACTGGGACCCAGCAGGCTCCAAGAGCATACTCATGTACTCCTCCCTGGCAGGCTGGAGAGGCCTAAGGTGATCTCTCAGCCCTGTGTCTCCCAACTCAGGAGTCTGTACAGAGCTTTCCCTGGACTTCAGTGTTCACAACTGGGAAATGGGCTGTCAACTGGCATGAGGCCCCCAACCTCCTCCTGTCTGGAGGAATGGGTTAGGGTTATGTGTGCAGAGCAAGTGGCTGGGCCCATGAGCTCTGGGCAGAAAGATTGAGTATGGGGGGTGAGGAAGAGGACGGGGTGTGGGTGGGGCGGCACCTGCGTGGACCACAGATTGAGCTGCTTGAGGGAAGGCAGTTTGATGAGGTGCTCGGCGCAGGCACTGGTGACGTTGGTGAAGGCCAAGCTGAGGTTCTCCAGGTTTCCAAAGGAGCCAGAGCTCAGCAGGCGGGCCAGGTCCGCATCCTGCAGTGGGTGGCATGATGCTCAGGCAGGCCGGGGCATCTATCAGGTGGGCCTCATGCCCTCTCCCCTCTGCCTTATCTGAAGCCAACACTGTCTCTGACCACACCGAGGGCTTCATGTCCCCAGGAGCTGAAGGGTGGTGGCTCGGCCTGTGGTGTGACTCACAGCTTGAGTCACGGCTGGGCTGCAACCAAGACCAGCACCCTCCCAAGCAGAGCGTGCACATGCACATGCACATGCGTGGTGTGCCTGTGTGTGTGTCTACACGCATGCATGCACATGCATGCACACCCCCTAGCCGGCAGTTCCTGTGGGTTTTCCACGTGAATAGGCAGTCGCCACCCTTAGCCCCAAGCCAGCAGAGAGACACACATGCTGCATGCCCTGGACTGAGGGTCTTGTCTTTGACTTTTAGCTGTCCCCTGAGTTACAGCTAATTGCCCATCCTCCTTTGCAGCTAATTATGGCTAGGTGCTGAATATGGACAATGAGATGTAAATGGAACTTCTAAGAAGAATCTTCACGGGAAGGGCGGGCTCTACCCTGCCACTTCCTTCCTCCTTGCTGGCTGGGATGGAGCCGCAGTGGCTGGAGCCTGGGCAGGCTTCCTGGTACATGAGCAGGAAGCCATGCCTCGAGGACAGTGGGGTAGCAGGAAATTAGATCCCCGAAGACTTTGGAAAGTGGGAAAACGGTATGCAGCTCTCACAGGGTTGTAAAAGTCAAACAGACTAACCATCCAGTGCCTATTAGCTACTGTTACCATGGTTACTAGCAACCCCTCGGTAATACCGCTGATGTCACCAGCAATCTTTTGTCTCTTTCAAGGTGCCGGAGACTAAGCCTGGAGCCTCCACACAAGTTAAACTGGTGCTCTACCGGTGAGCTGCAACCCCAGCCTCAGTATCGGAAACAAGCTTTAGCATAGTAACATCTTAACTCTGCTTGGTTTTCATTTCTTTCCCTTTCGTCCATTTGCCTCTTGGAAGAGCCGGCCTATCTCCCCGTCCCATCGTCATCCCTCCCCTCCCCTCCTGGTCATCCCTCCTCCCTGCCCCGCCCATCTCACTCCACTCCACCCCCACCCCTGCAGAGACTTAAACCTACTTACGGTGGACTTGGAGGGCAGTGTTAGCCTGGTGGGCCCGCCTTTCCTTTGCTGCAAGAAAAAAAAATGAGACCAGCTGAGTCCCATGTCCCCTCTGCCACCAGCCTCATGACGCCATGGTGGCTACTTTCCCGGGCAGAAGGCACGACGGTGGTCACGGCACAGGCAGCTTATGGCACATGTAACACTAAGAAACACCAGCAGAGGCCGGGCGGTGGTGGCGCATGCCTTTAATCCCAGCACTCGGGAGGCAGAGCCAGGCGGATCTCTGTGAGTTCGAGGCCAGCCTGGGCTACCAAGTGAGCTCCAGGAGAGGTGCAAAGCTACACAGAGAAACCCTGTCTAGAAAAACCAAAAAAAAAAAAAAGAAAAGAAACACCAGCAGAGGTGGGAGGGCGGGTGCTCTGACTGGAAGGGACGCCGCCACCCATCCAGTTCTTGTTGGGGTTCAGTGGCACCCGTCTCCACCAAGAGTCCTGGCAAATGACAGAGAAGTTTTACACCAGACGTCTCACGGTAGGGACCTGGGTTGTGCACACCTTTTGCCAAGAGCCATAGTGGGGAGGGAAGGGTGGCTCCAGGGGAAAGGACAGCCCTGACGGGCCTGTGTGTGCCCAAATGTAGACATCGCCTCTCAGCCAGGACTGGGTAGGTCAACGACACCTGGGTCCCTGCAATCAAGTGGAAGCGGGTTGGGTGACTTCAGGCCACCTGCGTTACCTCTCTTGGGTCCATCTAGAATCATTAAGAAGAACAGGGGACGATCCCACACTCTTTGGGTATAGAGCAGCAGTCACAGGGGCCATCTCCTGCTCTGGCAACAGCGGGCAGCGGAGAGGACTTACCAGCTCCTTCAGCTCCCGCTGCCGGTCGCACAGCTGTTCGTACATGCGCTTGCCCACATCTGTGCTCTCCAGCGTGGAGATGATCTGCAGTTGGGTATCGTTGTTGTCGATGATGTTGTATTCCAGCATCAAGCACAGGATCTGCCAGGAGTCATGAAGGGGTGTCAGGGAGTGGCCTGCCACAGGACCTTGGCATATGCTGTTCTCCAAATTTGGAGTACTCTCTGTCCTTGTCCCCATGTTAATGCTTCAATCCCACCTCCAGGGAAACTTAGGCTTTTTCCAATGGGCCAGTAAATTCTTTCCTGTTCACACCCCCTTGACTGATGGGTAGCTTGGTGACTGCTTTCTAGAGGGTAGAATGTGGCAAGGTGGTGCTGCTCCCCGATTCTGACAGCTGTTATAAAAATCCTGTTGCTCATGGGACAGGTGCTCTGGGAGTGTCTGGTTTTAGGGGACTTCGTGGAGTAGTCGGGAAGAGGGGACCGAGGAGGAACAGTTAAAAGTGTCATGAGGGTGCTGGGCCTGTGCTCTTGATAACCTTGATAACCAGAGCAGTGACCCTGAAGCCACACAGAGCAGAGAGGCTGCCTCAGTCCTCTGGTAAGAGAAAAAAGCCTTGTGAAGGACCCCATGGGCTCTAACCCCCAAGACAACCCCAGGAAACCCCAAGGGAGAACAAGTCAGGCGAGACTGGCTACCCCTCAGTCTGTTAACGGTTCCGTGCTCCATGTGCAGACAGTTGCTATGCAGGTAATCAGAAGAGAAACTTCCAGATGGTTGTGGTCAACATAATGGTCCCCAACCAGAATGAAACAGCAGCAGTCTGAGGGCAGCCGCACACTCAAGAAGCTGCAACCACATCTGCCTTGCCCACACTGCCTGCTCCTCACACAGATCCCCTGCCAGGGCACCTGTGCCAGGGCCTCACCTCCGCCATGGTCTGGTTCCCTCTCAGCGCCAGGAGCATACAGGGGCCCAGCTTGTTTTCCGCCAGCGAGAGCAGAAACTTTTTGGTCTTGTAACAGGAGCCCATGAGGATGTGCACCTGGGAGGCAAAGAAGACTCAGGTGAAGCAGCCGGGACACCAAGGCGGTGCTGTGACCCTCAGTGCCAGCCCCCTATGGGCGGGGACAGGTGGGAAACCAAAGGGTGGTGACGCTCCCTGCTTGTGCCAACAGCCTGGTCTCCAGTGACCACCAGACCATCCTTGGGGACAGAAACCTCCTCGCAGGGTGGACGGTGACCCAGGACATGTTGAGTGGCACCCCACAAATGTGAGACTACACTGATTCCAGGTGCAGGCAACAGGCACAGTCACCGGGACAAGTGAGACAGCGGCCACCGGAGCCGTCCAGGGGAGCAGAGAGTGAGCATGAAAGGGCACAGAGGCGAAGCTGGAAGGCAACGCGTCCCAGAGACGGGCGGTGCTGACGGCAGCAGAGCCGCGGATCTGAATGTTGGAATGTTCCTGCACAGGCTGGTAACGCTCACACTTTTATCTGCTTTACTACAGAAACAAAGGAGTCCCTCCCCCCAGCCCCCTTTGGGGGCTGCTAGTAGTTGGTCCTGTGAATTCCTCGCATTGAGGATCCCAGGTAGACATTTCTAGGCAGTCCTCCTTGCTAGGTGAGGGAACAACAGGCCCGACTCGTGTGGCAGTTGGGCTGTTCTGTGCCCTGCTTTCTCTGCGAAACCAAAAGATGTTTTGAGAGATCACCCACCCAGCAAAGCCTGCTCCCTTCTGAGACATGCTGGAGGGGGTGCTGCTTGTATTTAGAGGCGAGAGCACAAGAGTAGGGGCTCCGCACCCTGTCAACAGAGGTGAGGGAGACCAAACATCTTGCAACTTCATATAACAGCCAAAGGCCTTCTGGAAACGGCAGGCGAATCCAGGGACCACTTCTTGCCATGTGTCTCCATGGAAACAATACGTTTCTATCCCCACGGCTGCCTGCTTCCTTCCCTGTCTATGCTGCTTCTGCCCCGTCATTAACAACTCTGGCATACAATGATATCACTTGGGTGGGAGCTGACTCCGTGTCCTCTCTCACATTGAGTCTCCGCATGCCGGGGACGGGGGAAACACCAAGCCTTGCCATGGTGAGGCTGTGACATCAGAGGAAGCCAGAGAGGGGATGGTGAGGAAGACGTGGCGCAAGCAGGCAGTTAGGCGTGTCTCTAGGTACAAGAGACATGCAGAAAGCAGGTCCCGGGCAGCAGGGGAGGGGTCTGGAGCAGATTCATAAGGAGAAGGACCTAAAAATAAACCCCTTGAGGTGCCTCAGAGGACACACCCATTTATCATCATTGCGCAGATCTCTTCCGAATTCAGCCCAGTAACCGTTTACCCCGCCAATCAGTCTCTCGTAGAGACAGGAATAACCTGACCCAAGCCGGGGTCTCAGAGTCCTGGGTGGCTCAGTGAGTATCTCATGCCTGCCACTCTACCCAGTTGCTATGACGCTCTGGAGAAATCTCTTTGTCTTGTTTTTACATATGAGGAAGCTGGAGCCCAGACAGGCGAGTCAGCATGCAAGGTCAACTGGTGGAAAACTGGGTAGTGACCTAAGGCCCAGGTCTAGCTGATGCCTGCATTTTCTCCACGTCACATGACCCCAGAAGAATGTGTGATCTATGAATGGCGTTGGGTGTGTCAGGGAACAGAGTGGCTGAGGTCACTGGGGAAAGAGGAGTCTGTGTCCCTTTGCCGTAGAGGAAGCCACTACCTCTAGACAGTAGCTTGGCCTACCAGGGGCTTGCAAACAAGTCCTGCCAAGCAAGCCACTGGACCTCTCTGGACCTCTCTGTTGCTGCCCAGGTGTGATTCCATGACAGTGGTTCTTAACCTGTGGGCTGTGACCCCTTTGTGGGGGAGGTGAAAGACCTTTTCATGGGGGGTGGGGGTGTCACATATCAGACATTTACGATTCGTAACAGTAGCAAAATTACATTTATGAAGTAGCAACAACAGAGTTTTATGGTTGGGGGGGGGTCACCACAACATGAGGAACTGTATTAAAGTGTCACAGCATTAGGAAGGTTGAGAACCCTGCTCTATGGTTAAGAAAGTGGTAGAATCCACTGTGGATGCAGTTACTGATTCAGTAACTTAATACCTTCATCTGGGATGGGGATGAGCACCCCGAGTCTGGCCCCCAACCAAGCCCCATTGTGAGGATTGGCTGAGTAGGTGGCACTGCATAACCTTGTGGTACGCTGCCTCTGTCCCTTACACAGAAAATCACCATGACAACCAAGTGTGATCTTGGACCCTCAGGGTCTTAGCTCAGGTAAGCAGGAATGAGCGACAAACCCCCCTTGGGTCACCTCCCTCTTCATGGCTGGCACAGTGCAGGCCAGAAGACTTGCAGGCAGGCCACAGGGTGGGCTGGCTGCTGAGCAACTCAGGATGGAACAGCCCAATGCCCACCAGCTACTCCCCGTGGGGACCCCATGTACCATGCTGGCAAACAGCTCTCCGTCATCATCGCAGGCCACCCCTCCAGGGCTGTAGAGCTGGAACCAGCCATCCTTGCCGGCCCGCACACTCAGCAGGCACGAGTGGACCTGCGGGCAGAGGACAAACACATCGTCAGTTCCCAACAGACTCAGGTACAAAGGAAATATGAATGGCGTCAACAAGCCAGGCAGTCAGGAAGTGCATGGACTTCCTTTAGCTCCACAACCACTGGCCTCCTACTAAGTTCCATAGGCCTTTGGGGACACATAGGGGCCTCTAGTCCAGCCATGTGTCCTCAGCGTCTTAGACAGCCATGAGGCCTACCTCGCTGGGAAAAGCCCTGCGGGAGACAGGGCTGTGGCCTCCCAGGTTGGAGAGCCATAAACAGGCCCTGTCTCTATACCTGCTTCCTATGTTTCCCTCTGGGGGGCGTGGGGCACACTTCCTCTCTCTCCTGCTTGTGCCTCCCCTGTCTCTGTGCCGAGGGCTCTCTCTTGCTCTCTGCCCCGCCCTGTCTGGGGTTTATCACTAAACCTTAGGCTTGGGGCGTTTGTCTTGTTCTGCTCCATTCTCTACCTTTCCTGTGTGGGCAGTTTTCCCTCTGGGCCTGTCCAAGTAACCTCACAAGCTCTCTCCAACCCTGAGATTCTCTTCTGTGAGGTCTCATCCTCACCTCCTTATCTGTCCATCTGTCTTTCTCTACTGAAGGGTCTCTGTCTAGAGTAAGGACAATGTTAGGGCCCAAAGAACAACTCTGCCATCCCTTCCCAGAGCTGTGCGTAGGTACAAGTGCATGGGTACATGTGTATCCATGTTTGGGAGGGATTCCACACCTATACCCATTGTCACACACTCTCACTCTCACTCACTCTCTCTCTCTCTCTCTCTCTCTCTCTCTCTCTCTCTCTCTCACACACACACACACACACACACACACACACACACCCCTGCTCTTTATGCCCTCCCTCCTGCTCCTCAGAAGCAGACTGTGATTAGGGACTGATCATCAACTTGAGGGTAAGGGACAATGCTACCGAGTCATTTGTCAGAGACCCACAGACAGACAGCAAAGACAGTGAGTGAGTCTCCAATGTGGCATGGAGACACTGCCTGCCAGCCTCTGGCTAGCCAAATGACAGTCCAAAACCACACCTGGGTGATTCAACACAAGGTGTTTGCACACAAGGCCAGGAGCCTGCAAAATTTGTATCAAGGATCCAGTGACAAGGTGGCCTCTGCAAGGAGACTTAGGAGGCCACCAAACTCTTTTTCCTCCTGTAGAAAAAAGTAAAACAGAAAAAGGCTTACCTCCTGTCTTGGATCCTCTGCAAACCTCTGAATCACATACTTCAGCTCCCTGGAAAGAAGAGGATGGGTCATTTGCAGGCCTGAGTGGACATGGGGGGGTGAGGGGTGGGGCTTGGAGAGGGGTGGGAGAGAGGCCAGGAGCAGGTGGGGGCAGACAGGGCAAGGCACATGGGACATTTCCTATCGGGGATTGGATGTGTCACAGGGGACCACACAGAAGGTGCCTCTGCAGCCTCCCAAAGTGCATGTGACCCAAAGAATGGGCAGAAGGAGGCTGGCGGTGGCAGGGGTGTAATGGTGACCCAGAGCAGGGGGCACTGGCAGCAGGAGAAGGCGGGGTGGGTGTCCCCGGCATACTCACTTGGTGAACTTCTCGTGTGCGAGAGCTCTGTACCAAAAACAAAGAGACAGGCGTTAGAGGCCTTGATGGACAATGTTCACATTTCCTCCAGGGACATCTAGACTGTAGCTCTGACTAGAAGAATGTAGAGGAAATTGACAGAGAAATTCGGGTGTCTTGTCCCTCCTTTGACAAGGTGAGGATCATAGTAACATGAAGAGGCTGAGCCCCCAGTGTCCCCAAAGCCAACAACCACCAGGCCCACACCACTCAACTGCAGCGGTGCTAACCGGGTTCATGAACGTGAAGGCACACGTGGGCTCCAGGGACCCAGGTGTGTTTGTTAATTGTTCCACAATTAAGGCAAGGCTGCACTAATTACCAGTGCACATTGCCAGGCAATCAGGGACCATTCTTCCAAGTGAATTGCATCATGGGCCACCGTCAAGCGGGTCCCAGGGCCTGTGGGGACAGCTGCTGTAGCCAATGATGCCACAGACAGAGGAGGCTCTGAGGAGTCGGATTTCTCCGGTCTCCATTCTTGGGGGCCTCGAGGGAACTAGCCGGGCCAGCAAATGGGGCAATTACTGGGTGTAATGTCCCCCTCCGAGGAGTTGCATTCACAAACACAGGCTCACTAATGGGCTCTGCAGAGAGCCCCGAGTGCCTCCCAAGGCCCAGCGGCTTCCAATCTGTCAAAACAGGCCTACAGGCATGTGAGGCCAGTGGCTCAGCTGAAGCTCTGTGCAGGCTGTGACCCACCACACAACCGTTTCCCATGATGCATTCCATGTTAGTATGAGGGTGGGTGAGAAAGGGACAGAGGGTCCATGTTTGGCCATATTCTGAGTGTGGTGTGAGCTAACGGCCATTAAGGCGAAGTAAGAGCAGCTAGCCTTCCCCTGCACAGCCCGGAAATAGCTCTCCGTATGCATTTTCTTTCCTTTTTTGATGCTGGAGATTGACCCCAGGGCACTGTGCATGCTAGGTGCTCTCTCCAGCCTTTCCTCCCTTCTTTTTCTGGACAGGGTTTTGCTGTGTAGCTCAGGCTAGCCTGGAACTGTAATTATAACAATGGTTCTCAATCTATGGGTCACGACCCCCATGGGGGGGGTGAATGACCCTTTCACAGAAGGCCCCATATCGGATATCCTGCACATCAGATATTCACATTACAATTCATAACAGTAGCAAAATTACAGTTATGAAAAAAATAATTTTATGGTTGGGGGGGTCACCACAACGTGAGGAACTAACTGTATTAAAGGGTGGCAACATTAGGAAGGTTGAGAACCACTGATTTACAGGCATGTGCTGCCATGCCTACCACAGTAGTATATTAACTGTTAATTTTTACTGTCCCCTGGGGACGGAGGGCATTATTGTTCTCACCTGGTGCATAATTAAAAACTGTTAAAGTGACTATAGGCTAGGCCTGGCAGAGATGGCTGCCATGAAGCCCGAGACTGTTCCTACCACATTCTTGGTTTTTCAGAGAGGCCCAGAAAGTCAGGCTACATCTCCATGTCTCGGCTGTGGGTCCCAGGCCGGCCCCCCCCCCCCCCCCCCTCGCTGTAACACTGTGAGCCTCTGACACCAACCACCTCCTCCCCTGTCCTCCCGTTTGGACCGGGCACAGTGGGACTTACTCTTTGGGGAATGGAATGGGTTGAAGCAAGCTGGCCAGAGATGGTCTCCAGTCATCATAATCGGACCTAGAACGAGAGAGGAAGCCGGTGAGGGGTAGTCGCAGGGAGAGGTTCTCCTCATGCAATCCTGGTAGGAATTTGTAGGAAGTTGTCTGGTGTTATCACACAACATGGATTCTGCCCCACCTACTTCACAGACAGTGTCCACAGCACGGCATGAATTAATAAAGAACACTCCAGCCAGGCGATGGTGGCGCACACCTTTAATCCCAGCACTCAGGAGGCAGAGCCAGGCAGATCTCTGTGAGTTCGAGGCCAGCCTGATCTACAGAGTGAGTTCCAAGAGAGTCAACATTCCAGACTTTCAAACAACGACCGAGGGGCAACTACCAAGCTCCCCAGGGTCGCATATCCTCCGTGCTCACAACTGAGACTTCCCTGGCACAGTTCATTGCCCTTGTGAGCCATGGCCGAGGGTGAGGGACTGTTCTAGGTCTCGTCTCCAATCCCTAAATCCATGTTGATGTCCCAGCCCCTTAAGACCTCAGAATGTTACGTCTAGAGAGACACAGGGCCACACAGGTTGGACCCAACCCAATCTGACTGACATGAGAAGTATGTGCAGAGAAAAGACCCCAAGGACTCAAGAGAAAGGGAGCCAGGGCAGGCTAGCCCTGCCACACCTTCACCTGTCTCCTCATAACTAAGACACTGTGGTCCCAGCCACACAGCCTGTGGTGGTGTCGCAGTAGTACAAGCTCACCTCACATCGTCAACTGACCAGACCCAAAGGGAAGCCTACAGATTGATACAAGAAAAACCAACCAACCAACCAACCACAGTATGGGACACCGTCCTTGTCTACCAGAAACTTCTTTCATTTTAGATAGGGTCTCAAGGCAAGCAAGATGGCTGTGGGTAAAAGGTGCTTTGTCCTCAAGCCGGACAACCTGAGTTCAAGTTTGAGCCCCAGAATTCACATGATTGAAGAAGAAACTAATCCCCCAGTCCCCCCCACCCCCCCCACACCATTCCCTGACCTCCACATGTATGCTGTGACATTTGAATGCGCACACACACACACACACACACACACACACACACACACACACAAGGTAGCTGAAGAGCAAACCTCGAGACTCACTCATCTTTTTAGCAGCTGAGTGGCTGGCTGGCCCTGGGCTCAAAGCCTTATTCTTGGTCCTCTACATTCAGAATTCAGGTTTCCTACCATCACCGCCATAAATGAGTTTCCCACATTGCCCGCCCCCCTCCTCCTCGCTTCTTGTTCTTCCAATCCCATTCCATCTATTTGTTTTTGATTTTGAGATAGGTAGCTCATGTAGCCCAGGCTAGCCCTGAGCTTGCTATGTAGCTGAGGATGACCTTAAATTCCCAGGTCCTTCTGCTTCTACCTGTCCAGTGCTGGGATCACAGGCTGTGTATCCACTGTGTATGGTTCATGCAGTGGTAAGAGTGGACACCAGGGCTCTGTGAAAGCTGGGCAAGCACACTACCAACTGAATCACGTCAGGCCAACCCTTCTTGATTTTAACGTTGTTGATATCCTGTCCACCCGTGTATGTTCTGTCCCTTTACCTGGGCTTCCCATAGAAAACAGTCTGCTGTTTTTCGGCCCCAGAACAAATGCTTCCTTCTTACAAAGAACAGCTTAGATAACCCTTGGCTCTGGACGACTCCCGCCCTCCTGCCCACTGAATGAACCCATGACAAAGCCTTCAGGACCCAGATCACACCCTGGAAGGCGATGAGGAAAGGCCCAGATGGACAACATGAAAAAGAATTGCCAGAAGGGTCTGGTGGTGCTAGATAAGTCTTAACAGTGATATGGCTGACATCTAGGCACGCACTGTGTGCCCTGTACAGGGCTCAGATTTGGTCACGTCATCTGCAACACCCATGTGAGGAGGAAGATAGGGAGGGACGGGATGTCTGGGTTCGGCAGCAGGAGGTGAGGGGCGTGGTAGCCTGCTGCACTTGTGTGCTGGAGGCTGGCAAACCTGTGGACGGCGCCAGCCGAGGCTCTCAGAGCTCAGAGGCCTCAGGGGTGCATTCTAGAAGTGCCTGTTCTCCTTGGTTCCTTCCTAGGTGGGGGAGAGCATCATCATCCATGTATGCAGCTAACTCGCCTTCCCACGATGAGATCCCCTTCACCCTTAACTGACTCATGGTCTCCAGCATATTGAAATGTGACTTCCTATGTAGTGTTCACTGTGTGCCACATGCTTTCTTCCAAGGCCTCCTGAGACTCTTCCTGGTTAGGTGGGTGTCACTCACTGTCACTGCTTTATAAATACAAAAGCTGGAACGTAGGTATCTCAGCCTTGGTCTCAGGTCAGAGCTGAGCCTTGAACCCAGGATCCTGGCTCCTATCTATGTTCTGCCCGCTAAGACAGTGCAGTACCTCACAAGAAGATGACCAGCTCATACCTGAAAAAGAAGGCTACACTTGTTGGGTCCTTTTTCAAGCTTGGGGAGATGGCGAAGTCAGTAAAGGTGTTTGCTGTATAAGCGTGAGTCCCTGAGTTCAAAACCCCAGCACCCATGTAAACAGCACACGCCTGTAACCCTAGTGCTGAGGTGGGCAGGGTCACGGGGGCTTGCTGCCTGACAGCCTAGCTCCAGATTTAGTGAGACCCTGTCTCAGGGAACAAGGTCGACGGAGACAGGAGGATGCCCAATGTTGTCCTCTTGCTTCAAGTGCACACGACATGCATGTACACACCACACACATATACGACACACACATATAAACACAGTAAGATCTGTTCTGTGGAGAAAGGCTGTTAGCGAACTCAAAGGAGATTTACACACTTCATTCAGAATGGGGTTGAAGGAGTGGACGTGGGGATCCTGGGGACCTCCAAAGCAGGGACATCATCCACCCTCCACCTCAGCCGCTCTCTCTTCCTGGATGAAAGTGTGTCCCACTGCCATATTGGACCCCACCACACCCTGATCTTGATGTCATTCCTTTGGGCACCTGGTGCTCCTCACACTCCGAGAGATAGGGCGGAGGAAACAGATGAGACCTGTGTCTTCAAGCACAGACCCTGGCTTAGCATAGATGTGCAGCAAATGCTTAAAGAATATATGGAGGAATGTTTATGTGAATGGATGGATGGGTGGATGGGGACCCTGAAAAAGCTCTGAGCTCTCCTCACTGAAGACCCCAGGCCACTCTACCCGGGCTTGGACAACTCAGCCTACTTTAGGTTGGCCCAAAGCAGATCAATCCTGATGTGTCTTTGAAGTATGGTACCTTCTCAAATGTCTCCTGGGGAGGCTTTCAATGATTCTTCAGAGGTGTCACATTCCAGTGATGCAAGAGTCTGCCATGGGGAGCTTGTGGTAACAGATAAGAACAATGCACTGCCTGGCTGGCCATACTAACCCATATTCCCTGTGGCCAGTGGCATGCCCAGAGTTCTGAGTGTGGCTTTCCTCACCCTCACAATGCCCTGTGAAGCGCCACCTCAATTCCACACCACACCACACCACCTTCTCTTCTTCTTTTATTGTTTTTTGTTTTGAGACAAGGTCTGTTTATGTAGCCCTGGCTGTTCTAGAACTCATTATGTAGACCAGGCTGGTCTAGAACTCACAGAGATCAGCCTGCCTCTGCCTCCCGAGCACCGGGACTAAAGGCGTGCGCCACCATGCCTCGCTCTATCTTCTCTTCCTTAGCTCTCATCTGAATTGTACTACCAAATGTTCACTCTCACCAAGAACCACGGGACAACAGGGAAATCATCCCATTACTGAAATCTCATAGCAGCCCTCCACGAAGCAGGCAAGACAAGGAAGCTGAGGCCTAGGGGAGCCAGGAGAACTGTCTCAGGTCACTCCACAGATAAAGCTTCTTGCTGAATGCCACTGTGTTCTTTTCCTTAGTTGTCAAGAAATTAGAAATGTGCCTTCCCCTGACTCTAGGACGGAAAATACCACTACACTACAATCACCAGTTGGTGCCCGTTTATGTGTGCTGGTGTCTGCTCTGGGCTGGGGCTGCAGCTGGCACCTCCTATTGAAGGCAATACAGACTCCATCTTAGGATAGGGCCGCCATCTTAGACCACCTGCTGTACTCAGTTCCAGGAAGGACCTCAGGAATGTGCCATGACGACTCGAACAGATACAGAGCAGTATGCTTCTGCAGACATTCTGCCTTCGGTTTATGGCCCTTGAAGATACCTAGATAATCCTGCTGAGCAGTCCAGATAATCATGTTCAGCAGGTTGTGGTTCCCCGCCAAAAGTACAATCCAA